>JAQGAT010000263.1:0-41420 GCA_034687845.1 Pantelozetes paolii
TGTTTAGTGTTAAGTGAATCCAGGTGCTTTTTGTTTATATCTGACAGGGGTTAATTTAAAATGACATTTTTTATGTACAATTTTATCCAATTTGATTGACATATGATAATTGTTTACATTTTTTTTTAAATATTGACGTAGCTTCTGGATGGCCCCGAGAAATTTTAGTCCCTGCCCTCAGCCCAAACCACTCACCACTTCATTCACATTGAATTTCCGAATGTATTTAAGTAAAGGTTTTTTCGTCTGATTTTGTCTTAAACTCTATTTATGACTGCTTTCGTCAATATATTAATAACATTAGGGATGAAGTGATGCATAACTTATCAATATATCGATCAAATACTACACTATAGTCTTAACTCTACTACTAATGAAGTCATTATATTTCGTATCAATAAATCTTTTTTAACTTATTTTTGATCAAAAGACAAGTTTTTTAACAAATGATTGAAGCGATCGATAAAATCCAATCAAAACTTTTCTCTCACTTACAGTTCAAAGGGTTTTTGAAATATTAGTTAAAAATATTTTTGAAATTAGTTTTAATTCAATAACAAATTTCTTTTGTTTTCTTTAATTCATTACAATTTTAGACATTTTTCTGTTAAGAAATATATTTTAATTATTTTCATATAAAATAAAATTGAATTTTTGAGCAAATAATCTGATTTTAAAGTATTGATTCATTTTTGATATTGAATTTCATCTTATATTTGCTTTTTTGAGATAAAATATAAGCGAATTGTTTGAGAAAATAGTTTTTTATTTGAATTACATTTTAGACAAAAATAGGTTTAGTTTTTAAGAGGATTTCATTATATATGAGAATAACCTTTAGATATAAATAACATTTTTTATGATTTTGTTATTCAATCGGTTTGAGTAACAATAGGAAAGGTTTAGACAAAACAATAATCTAAATGTTTGGTCAACTTATGATATGAGAGTATATCTCATTCAATAAATACAATACCATTAAAGCAATCAAATTTAATCCTCTTTTCGGTCCAAATGTAAAAGTTTTTTACAACTTTAAGTGAAAAATAAATAAAACTTATTTACTATTTCTTATGCATTACTAAAAAACAATTTAAAGTATTTTGTATTTGTTTTACATTACATTTATTTCTTTAGATTTGTTGAATTCAAAGCCAAAAGAATGTAAATTTATTTCTTATGAAATAGTTATTACCTGAGACTTAGGCTTAACTTTGTTAAAAACTAAGACCTAGATTCAATGAAATTTTCTTTAATGTAAGTTTTCATTATATCTCAAACAATAATCAAATCCTTTGTTTATTTAAGTACATAGACTTTATAGGTGGGTGTATATTCTCCATGATGATGTGTAAAGTGGTATTGCTTGACATTTTCAATAAGTTATTACAGTATATATAATGTTTGAATTACTTCAAACATGACCATTATCAATTTTATCTCAGAATACTTTATCATTACTATATGGGGTATAATTTTATCTATTGTTACAGAATGAACAAGTTCCTTTGTAATACAGTATTAGGTTAAATCTTTGAAACTACAAAGTATTATACTTTTGTTTACTTTAAATTGAATTCATTATTCATTTATTCAAATGTAATACTAATTTCAAAATTTTATCAAAACGTAAATAAATTGAATTCAAAAATGCATTAAATATTTTAAAATAATTAAATCCTTTTTTAGTGAATATATTATTAAATTTAAGTCAATATTATGTATAAAATGAGATTTAAATTGCAATTCATTTAAAAGGATAGCCATTTAAACCCGATTTGCCTTAACTTATAGTTAAATAGTTTGCGAGAAGTGAAGAGACATTAAAGTAAAGTCTTATTTATATACACGATAGCCATAACAAGTGTCCCATTTTATGGCATTTGTTGTACATTTAGCACTGGTCTTCATGCAAGTGCTGTACGCCGATAAGACAGAGTTATCACTGAAGTCTACAAAAATATTTTTATTTTAACCAAAACTTCACTCTTTTATTCAAATTTCATTCAATTTTTGAATTCACAGTAAATATGAAAATATTTTATAAAAGGTTTTTCTTGTCTACTCTTAAGAGATGAATGGTTTGTATATACTGTAACTCAATGTTTGTCTATCAAATGAAATATAAACACAAATAACTCATTAAATATAGAAATTTCAAACGATCTGTATTCAAATGATATATAACCTACATTAAAGTGCATTTCATTTGAAAATATAGTCGTTTTTAAAAATTTCCAATATTTTAGACAAAAGTGAAAATTTTGTAAATTTTTATTTTTCACTTACATTAACACATTTGTACGAAACTATCGACACATAAATAACTTGTTTTAGTGTTTGAGACATTTTTGAAAGTAACATATTGATTAACCTTGCATCTAATGTACTGGATTGTGTAAAATTAGATTTACTCTGCTTTAATATATCGGTCTTTTTGATCAAATTATTGCGAAAAGTTATGTTTGAATCGTTTATCTATTAATTCCATCACTAATACAATAATTATCTTCAAATATAAAGCTTAAGATTAAATAAAAGTTTTTATATTTAGGACTACTTTTTATATATATTAGTGGTATTTATTGATTTTGTTTTCTTGTGGACGGGTAGAGGATCTGTAATGTAGAGAATTGTAATGTTCTGCTCAATGTATGAAAATTATAACAAATATACTTTGATTTGAGCGAAAAATCTATATTTATTTCTAATTTTATGTCCATTTGATGTCTTATAGTATAAAATAAATTAGTGACAAAGAGAGAGGTTATGGGAAATGGATCTCAAAATATTTTATTACATTGAATGTGTGTTTTCAAAGTCCCCACAAATAATATGTTTTTATATATGTTGGCCCATAAATACCCCTAAATTTTTGAAATACCTATTTTTCAAAACTGATTGTTAGACTTGAAATCTCCAAAAGGGCTGAAAAGCAATTGCTTCACCAAATCTGTATGTTTTGATATATTGGTCAACAATCTGTTGGGAAGGACTCACTATCAGTACTCTCATAACATCGGCTAATATATGAAAGGAATGCCAACTATTATACCGTTCCGTCATTTTATTAAACATTGAATTTTCTTTAACACTAATGAAACAAATCATCATTTGTTTAATATATTAATTCATAAAAATAACATAATATTCTCATTCAAAGCACAGAATTTATGATTTCATTTATTAAATTAACCCATTTTAAGGGGTATAACAAATAAATCAAATCAAAGTGCAATTCAAAGCAGTTTTATCCGTCACCAATAAATTCTAATTGTGTTTTGTTTACCCCTTTATATATAAATTCAGTTAAAATTATGACTTTTTGCAACATTTGATTGAAATAAATGCAAACTTTTATTGATTTTAATGTTAACTGAAAATAAATTCAATTTTTAGTGATTTTAGTCTAAAATTAAAATAACCGATGAAATGACTAATGGATCGGATGTTATATAAAATTAATTCAATTTTCAAGTCTATATGAGATATGAATTTCCGATTTGAAAGGTTTGCAGAAAATGACTTCAAAATATTTGACAGCTTTTCAGCACAAAATATAAATTATTGTCCCCTTATTTGTCATATAAATTGATTTCATCACTCTATCAGTAGTTTTCAAAAACTATTAATAAATGTTTCACTTTCTTATCAAATGCTTTAAAAACATCACAGAATCGATAAGAAATGCGAAAACTTTATGCTTTGAAAGCAAATAAATCTAATTATTATCGCTTCAGATATTAATTATAGTTTTGAAGAAACATTATATCAAATGATATGATCAGTGAATAACAAGATATTTCATTGATTTTTACATAAAGTCTATATTAAAGACAAAATACAATACATTGTTTCAAAGTTTTGTTTTATTCACTTGTTTTACAATTTTATTGATTATTACTCAACAAAAAACTAATTTAAATATTTTTGAATTTAATCTGTATTTGAGTTCATTTAAGACATTTTATTATTCAAAATGTATTTAATATCTTTGATGTCAAATATTTATTCATACATTTTAAGATAATATTTAATATTAGATATTTGTGCTGATTATCTACCAGTGCTCTCAATGAAGAGTATTTGTTGAGTTAATGTATTGCATAGAAATGAGTGCTTTTCTAATTCAAAGCAATCATCTATTGATTTGAGACTCAATTACCTATTATTTAGGAAATATATCTCAATCTATACATCGTTTCAATCAATTATATTGAATCCCAAACCAAACCATTTTTGCATTATATCAATGAAATACTAAACAATCGATAAAATCATTGATAATATTGTCTTTATTTTTGAACAATATTATCACAATTTTATTACGATTTCAATAACTTCTAACAAATGTTCAAAATTTCATTATATTTTGAAACAAATATTGTTTTCATTTTGTTTTAAATATTCAAACATTAGATTAAAGTATAAAATAAATTACATTTAAATCAAAATATTTCAGAATAGAGTGAATAAAAGCTCAATATTTTGATTAAATTTGAATTTCACTCTCTTTTGTCTAAATATCAAAACAATTACAAAACAAACTCTGATTTTTATGTCTTATTTGAATGAAAGTTAATAATAAAATGCATTTAAATTCAAATCAATTGTTTGATAAACAGATGGGTTTCAGACAAAATAAAATCAAACAAAATATAGATTTAGTTTTCATTACATATAAAACTCAATTGTTTGTAATTTATAATAAATAACCCCTTTATAAGGGGTTTATAATGCTTGTCAATAGAAATTATTTCAATAATAGTCTTAATTTTGTCCCTGAGCAAAACATCACAGAATTGAGTGGAAATGATATAATTTCACCAATCTCACTTTCACAATATTAATCAGATTATCTATTATTATAAACTGAACAAGCTATCTTGTAGTGTACAGTATAAGCATCAATTATTCGCTTACCATGTCAACTTATACGACACCGTTTTTGTTGATTTGGATACAAATTAAAATGAAACCTTCCTCTAATACCATCTCAAGATCTAATCAATTAGTGGGTCTGGGATTTAATACAAAATATAAAGTCAATAATTATTTGTCTATTCATCTGTTTATCTGAAAATTAAATTTTATATACAATAAATTCAGATACGAATGACAACTGCAATAAGTTATCCGAAACATTCAATTTGTATTTGAACTCGAAATAAGTAAATAAAATATTTGAGCAAAAAATAGTTGCAAAGAAATATTCTGCTCAAAAAAGTTAACGGAAATTATTCATCAATGTTTGCAATACTCTTTTCAACACTATATCCAAATCCCCGCTCATATTGTAATTCAAAATTGAAAATTCAATTCTTAAGACTTATTTAAGATTTGATTTTAAATCACAAAATTCACAAAAAAAAACTTTTTTTCAATTATTCATTACATTTTTCATTGAGAGTCAGATTTCAGTATTAAATAATACAAACCTTGGTTCTTTATTTATTTCATTTGATATGTCTCTCAAATTCAATTATTTTCCTGATTTCTGAATTATTTGTCACATTTAGTAACACAACTGAGTCTTACTGTAGATTATATTGTAATTGAATTTCAGGAAATGTAGTATTAGTTTTAAAAAACACTATATATTCGCTAATTTGATGTCATTTAAGGGGTTTTTAATTATTGTTTTAATTTATTTGATTATACAATCATTTAATGCGAGGAATGGCAGCCAAGTATTGGTAGTTTAAGTGGTTTGAGAGCAGAATGAATGGAATGGGATAAGTATTGGACAGATATGTGATTTAGATATAGATCATGGACTTGGTTTGGGTGGAAATGGTTTATAATGAATGTGTGCGAGAAGGCACAGGGATTTGTTACAAAACAAATAGGACTTTATTGAATAAAACATTAAATCAACACTTCTTTGGATATGAAATCAAATTATAGTTTAACCCAAATATTATAAACTTATGTCTAAATAGACTTAACTTTTATTTAATTTAATAAATGAATGAATTTTATTGTTATTTCATATTTTTGTTTGTGTTTTGAAAGTCAAAAGTTTTTTCGCAAACAATATATTGAATAACATTTTGTTAAAACAAAAACTAATAATGTTTTGCCAAAAATATTGCTTTTTTTGAATTGTTATCTCAAAGACTCAGATAAAAGTGAACTTGAGTTTGAGTTTGACTTATATTTGCAGTTAAAACAAAACACCATTTAATCTCCGAAAACATTATCCTTCAAAAGGTTTGGTCTTCAAAGTCAACGAACCGTTGACTGAATGATCAAAATTGCTCTCAATTTTTATATACATTTTTATTTTAATCTTTCGGTCCTTTCTGTCCATCAATTAAATGAAATATTGAATGTTTGAGACCAAAGGGAAAAGTATCTAAAAATACGACTTCAATAGAGATGACAGTTATTGGTCTCCAAAAGCAAATATCGTAAATAATTTTGTGTTATTTCCTTCAAGTTTTGCAAAAGATTTTGCATTTTTGTGCACTTTTTATCGATCGACTGAAGATTTCGTTCAAAATATTATCATAAAAATCATTTTCAGTTATTTTTGATCTAATTTTTGATATCTTTATAAAAAATAACATTTGATTTAATTTTTTGTCTCGAAATATGAAACTAATTATAAAATAATGATATAATAATCAAAAGATAATTATTTGTATTCATTATAAACGATAATGAAAAACAAATTTCTTAGTAATTGTCGGCTTTATGTTGAGATCAAAGGATTACTGTATTTTGAAATTTTACTTAAATTTTGAAACTTTTGCCAAAAGTTTTGTCAGTCATTAAAAAAATCTTAAAATATATGTGAATTTGAAATTTAAATGATGTAAACAAAGGGAAAGTAAATAATTATAATTGAATTGAAAACTATTAAACAACAAAAATAGTCAATTGTTTGACACAACTCTCTATTGGTCTGAAGTTTTATGTATTGATATTTCCAGTTGACATGCAATCAATCAAAACTCTTGAAACAACACTTCATTAGCTAAAAGTGTTTCAATTTGTTTATGCTTTCAATTAATTAGTATTTAGACTAAAAATATTTTCAAATGCATTGAAACATCAATTTTTTTGATTTAATTATCAAAAAATGAAATCACGAGTGCAAAACACTCTTTCCCTCAACATATTGGACTTCAAGTGCCATAAATTGTGTTTTTGTAAAATAGCAGATAATTTCAGTTTAATTAAGTTATGGTTGACTTAGTTTTCACATCAAATCAATTATAGTTTAAATGAAGCTCTTGGTCTACAAAATAGATATAACTGTTGTAAAAGGTGTTGATTAATGTTGGGATCAATTGATTTTGTATTTTAATTACACATTAATTGAATGCCTTTTCTGAGTTAATTAAGTCAAACATTTCAATACTAATATACTTTCAATTCATGTCTGAATTCAAAACTTCAATGAAATAGAAATATAATTAATAATACATTTGAATGAGAATTGAATTGAATTTGGTTTGTGTTTTGTGTTTTGTGTTTTTGACTCACAATCACTGAATTTGTGAAAAAAATTATTTCAAATTAGTTATTCATTCGTGTATTGAATACAACGAAATATTTTTGCATTTATTGCTGCCTTTGTTGTCAACTCTTATTAATCTTATATTAAACTGAAACTCAAGATATTTTCTATTGAATGATGTTATTAATTAAAATTATATTATTATATAATTTGCAGGGATATATAGACTGAGGCTAAAGAGGTATGGGATCTCAATATCATTATAATTCAAATTGTTTTTGATATAAAGTACTCCAGTTTTTATTGATTACAGGGAATAACAGTTTTTATTTTAAACCAAATGAAGAATTAGTTTAAAATATTTTAGTCTATGTTTGTGACACTTTGCGATGTAATCAATACCAAGAATACTTTACTCTAAAGGTTTGTTTGCACTCTTGAAGGCTAATATCATATAGATATCTGACAATTACTAATGTACAGAGTATTCTTAGTGTTATATAAAAAACAGATGAGTTCATAAACCCATTCCCATTCTTAACCCTGATATCACGACATTAATAGCAAAATGAGATGATTTTGAGTTTTCATATGAATATGATATTTTCTGCCATTCCTTATCCAACAAACCCATTGTATACAACACACAAATATCTCATTTGCAGATATTTTGCAAATATTTCTTCATTAGTAATGAATTATTACATTTATATTCAAATATTATTTCATTTCAAATCCAAATTGTATGTAAAAAATAATGTTTTGAAAAGTTGTAAGAAAAATGATTTTTAATGATTGATATCAATATCAACACAAAATATGCGATCATTTGTTAGGTTTTATGTCTGAAGTTTGAAATTTTGAAATTTTGTTTAGGATTTAAAGTTTTCAAAAGCAAACAAAATCAGCGATTTTTGATTTGTAGAGACGGAAAGAAAGTCTCGTTTCTTAGATATGAAGTAAATGTTGTTTTGGTGTTAAAAATACAATTTTTTCAATTTCTATATTATTTGTATTTGTTTTAGTGTTTTAGTGTTTGAATGATATGATCATTGTTTACAATACTTTCATTTCAGTTGTTTTTATAAAGAAAAAGAAAAATAATATTATATTTTCAGAATATTTTCAATCAAGAAATTGAAATGTTTTTTATTTCAAAACATATGACCGAATTCTACTGCATAAAGATGCTTGCACTTATCTCTCATATTCAATTCGGAGTGCACTTGTATACGGATAGTGGCCCACCTGAGTTAAAAATTCTAACACCTACATAAATTTAGAATCAATTGAATGATAATCTCATGTTTTCTTCATTTTTAGGGTTATTTTATATTTGAGTATATTTTATGTTTTATTCAAATACTTATAAAATTTCCCTTTTTTGACAAATATTTATTATTTTATGAATTGCTTAACAATTTTATATTAATGCTTACAATTCAACTCATGTAGAACTTGGAATTTTGAATCCAGGTGCGTTAGTATTAATCTCTCTATAATAGAATATTTTGTCACATTATATTTTTAAATTTGTATTTTTATCCCTGATTATTTATTAATGTTGATTTATATATTCAATTACATTGTTTAAAAACACCAGGTGTGTTTTACATACTTCTAAGCTTATTTGTTATTGAAATTTGAAATCATATGAAATTAAAATTATTTTTCAGAGAATTAAAACAAATATAAAATATTATTTTCTTTTCACAACCAGAAGTGAACTTGTGTATTATATTTTGGTAATTTCCTCTTCCCTAAAATATAGCATAAGAAATGGTATTTATTAGTAAACTATTAAATTTTGGTTCAATTTTAATATAATTTAAAATACCTTTCATATATTTTAGTACTCAATCTTTTTTTCTGAAAATTTATTAACAAATTATATTATCTAACAAAATTATAAATATATAGTTTCACCAATGTATGTTTTCATTGCTTGTATTGATTTTCAAATACACTATTGTTTTAAAAACTAATTGAGTTTTTATAGCAATGTTTTCCAACAAAATAAGGTTATAATAAAAAAGTAAATATAAATTCATTAATAATTAAATTATTGTATGTTTTGCTAAATATTTTGAATTTAATTTATGAAATCATTTTTATATTTAACTCATATAAGCCTTATTTGAATAATATTTAGTTTAAAGTAATTTATTTGATAAAAGTGTGTAATATTTCATTGCTCTTACACTACAGTGTCTACAATAACGCATCAAAATGTTAGTGAAATATGAATTTTAGTTTTTAATTTATGAAAGGTTTCGATAAAGTATTGCCTTGAATATACAATTTAAGGGGTTGTTATCTATTTTAGTATTTATTACCAAAAAGTGTTTGAATGATGTGTTGTTTCAATGAAACGAAAAAACGGAAAACTTATTTCTAAACAAGTATTTAATGAAATAAAATATTTTGACATTTTTGGAAATTAATCAAAATTTCATGTTTTCACTGAAATATGAAATATTATTCAAAACTATTATCTAATATAAAAGGGATTCAAAGAATCTGAGTATTTATTATCAGATTATATAACATAACATAATTTGTGAATCATTTGTCAAAAAATTGAACATTTCTTCAATCGGTTTAACAATACTAAAGATATTTTTCAATTCAAACATTACATCAAATTATTATTATATTTGAGAATTGAATAAATGGTTAAATGATTTGAAGAGAAAATCATTCATTGAATAAATATTTTCATTCAAAATGAGTTATCACTAATCAGGGAGATCTTCTCAATGCAACAGAATTTACAAGAATTGTGGGTTTATTTGCAATAATCTTGTCATAAGTTTTAGTAGACATCAAATCAAATAAATTATTTCCTTTCCTTGAATTGCAGGCAAACATTAGAAACAAGTCTTTTTGAGTTAATTTTGTTAAAAGTATTTTCTGTTTACAGAATATTCTGATTTCGTAATTGGATTTCAAATATTGTGTTTACATGTGAACTGATTTCACAATTTTTGATACTAAGTGTCTATACTTATGAAAAATCTAAAAAATGAGTGAAGTTTAAAATTAGATTTAAATGTCTTGAATGAAAATTATTCAATGATTTGTTGACATATTTATTACAATTCAAGAAATTATTCAAACCTTTTGTGAAATTATAGTAAATCTTGAATTAGATTTGAATATAAAATAAAATGCTTTAATCATAAAGTGTTTACTATACCAACAGTCATGGGAACACAGTAGGAAAGACAGTGAAACACAAATTATCATGCTCACTTCCTAAACTCAATTAAATTATTAAACAAATGATAAATATTTATTACCTAAACTTCAAAACTGACTATTTTTATGACTATTATTATTCAAAATCATTTGTCACATCAATTACTGAGACATTACTGATAAAACATTTTTATGATTATATTATTTAAATATTTTGACAATAATTCTCAGTTTTTGTCAATTAATAACATTTTTATAAAATAAAAATTTCTTGTTTAATAAAAACTATTAATGAAATGATGTTTTCAATAGGAAATTGTATTTTTATTGTTTCTTTGATTACAATTGAAATAAAGCTTTATTTCAGATGTTTTCTTATAATTTATATTACAATCAATACAAAGATATTGTGTTTTTGTACTTATAATCCACTCTTTATCTTGAATTCAGTTGTCTTTAACAGATGGTAACGACTAATCAGTTTAAGTCAGTTATGTGTTCATCAAAGCAATTAACTATCGATTACATGGACTCAAACTTTTTTATCAATTATTGACATTTCATTTAATTGTAGTTTAGATACAACTATTTTACAGCACATGTGTCTCAACAATAAAACATTTCTAGAGATTTGATTGAAATTTATTTATTAAATTAAATAAACAAGGTGTAATTATATTTGAAATAAATGACAACAATTATTCAATTTTATTTTATTTTAATTTATTTTGACTTCAAATGTAAGAACACTTTTGAAATGATATTTTACATTCATTTCTCA
Organism: Pantelozetes paolii; assembly: GCA_034687845.1. Taxonomy (NCBI): domain Eukaryota; kingdom Metazoa; phylum Arthropoda; class Arachnida; order Sarcoptiformes; family Oribellidae; genus Pantelozetes; species Pantelozetes paolii. Next base: position 11,451 of record JAQGAT010000263.1, read on the forward strand.
TAAAAATGAAATGTTTTTATACAAAAACTCATTTTTGAGATTCACTTAAAGTTTTCAGAAATTATTTGATTTTATTCATTGTAAAGATGTCTTACATTTCAGTTGAATACATGTTTCACTTGGCTTTGACAACAAATAATAATTTATCTCTCAATTTATGATTGATTTTTGAAAAGTTAACTTCAAATTCAGAATTTATTGTCAGTTTTGGAAAGTTTTGATTAATTTATTTAATTTTGTTTTGAAATCAATCACTAATTTATTGAATCTTCACTTCATATATGCCTTATATATAGGGTTTAATTTGAAACCAATATCACTCATAAGTTGTGTAATAAAATAATCTTTACTTCAATATGTGATCGATTGTGGGATTGAATGAAAATGTATACAAAATGTGTATATTTATGGACACAAGGGATAAGGAATTAGTGATTGAAGAGAGGAAAAATCAATAGATATAATCAGGATCATTTATATTTATTATCAATAAATTGAATATATATTAGAGTTTATGAACATTTGGTTTATGTTTTGTTAATTCAAGTGCTGAACAGTTAATAACAATAGAGATATGTTTTTATTTCATAACTTCCGGTCAATAAAGTGGCGGATTTGGAGGACTGTTGTATTGAATGAGTAGTGATATTATGTATTATGAGTCACGCGTCGACAGTTGTGCTCACATTTTTACAGATTAGCTCATTGTCAGCACAAGTATGTGATTCTTATGTCTACCAAAATTTTATTATAGTTTAGTTGAAGTGAAAGTTTAGTTATTGTAAAAGTTGTGCTCAAAGTATGCATTAATTAGACATTCAGTTAACACATCAATGAATTAGTTCTGACTTTACATTAAAATAGCATTGAATTACTTATTTGCACAGTAAGTGTTGGCTTCATATCTATTGCTTCCCTAATGTTTGCATTCACTGGCAGTCATAACCCTTAATGTCAGGGGTAGTAAATGTAATATTTCTTAATCAAACCCTTAAACTATAAACTATTACTTACTTTTAAATTGTTTGCAAAAGTTTTAATCTTTTCAATAATTCAGAGTAAAAGCAAAATAAAGGCTATTATGAGCTGAAGAAGTGATTTGGAAAGCATTGAGGCCTTAAATCTTTACGATTTTCAACAAAATGCACAATAAATGTAAATATATTATAGGTATTGGTGTTCACTCTCTAAGGCTTGAGCACTGATTACAACATGTTTTTTGACAAATTGTTATATAAAGTCATGTTTTGCTCATAAAGTTTGTATGATTTTTGTGCAAATGATTGAAAAACAAGTTTTTATAATTCGTTTGAAATATTATCTCAAATAAGTTGAGTGCTATTATTGGAGAATAAGATGTTCAATGAAATGATCATGGTAAAATACTGACTCAATATCCGACTGCAATCACAATATTTTATTCCTAACCTAAAACATCCATTCATTGATCGCTTTTGAGTCCATTTGTTAGAAATTACAGCGAAATGTAATATAAAATTGGTTTTAAGCCCCTTAAAGCTCGAGAGCTATTAAAGGCCGGGATTTGTATGTGTTTTTGTCATCACTAAAAAGTATATTACAATAAAAGCTTGTCTTCACTTAAAGTTTAATTTTCTCACAAAAATAACTTAAATCTAAATTAAAAAGTCTTTAGTTTTGAAGTTTTATTGAAATAATAAATGAATACTTTTTCTCATTTTTAAATTGAATGAAATTTTTAGTGAAAATTCTTGAAAAGACATTAAAATTATTGAAATTTAAAGATAGGAACCAATCGTTCACTCGTTTTAATGAGTATTATCGCCGGTTCTCCTCAGTCTCTGTCAGCAGTTGTTATTTTCAGTCCAACGCTTCATTTAACCCATTTATATAAGGAGAAGGCCATTCCTTTGGTATACCTTTCCCTTTACTCTTATTTAAATTTTATTCAATACTTCATTTATTGAATGGTTTCTCAAATAATAGACTAAAAATAGTTTAACATTTCGTCAAAAATAAGTGAATTTTTGAAAATTTATTGAAATGTTTAACAAAAATATTTATCATTTGTGATGAATGCTTGCACAACAGAGCACTGGGTTGTCATCGATCACTGGTATTACATATAAATGACACTCATATTCTAAGTCCAATCCAAATGTCTATAATTCATAAAGTTTTTGATGACTTCAATGTCATTAAGGGTTAGTTTGACTCAAAAGTTTCAAACTCAGACCAAATCTAGATTTTCTGTCGATAAGTGTTTTTCAAAATTTTAGCAAAACTTTAAAAGTTTTAGATTTTATGTGAATTCAATACTTCTCTAATCATATTGTCTTCAATACAGATTCAAATGAGACAATGATTGACATGTCTCTGATTTATGACATTTCAAGGATTGAAATTTAAATTTAAATATTTTGCTTGAAATCAAAAAATGATTTTCATTTCTATAAAAACTCAAATCTTTCTCAATATTGACAGAAAAAGAGAGAAAAATAAAATCAAATAAATATTTTTAAATTTTCAATTCATATGTTTTGCAATATTCACTGAAATCTAAAACAAATTTCCTAAAATCAAATATATCTTCAGATATTTCCCTTTCAGGCAGATGAAGGAACTTGTTCATATTAATATTTAATGAAAACTTAAAACATATATTGAATTTATAATTAAATTTAATTCAATTATTAGCTGAAAAACATTTTTAAAAATATATTCAAGAATAGTAATGAATAAAATGGTTTTAATTTCATTTGGATTTTGTTGTTATTAATTGCACATAAATTAACACATATTTCACTTTAATTAATGTTTTAGTCATTAAACACAACAAATGAAAGAAAGCTGTTGTCTATGAGATGAGAATTACTTTCCTTTTCTTGTATTATAGAGTCAAAAGTCATTTCAAACCAAAGTTTACATAATCACTGAAAACATTTATTTTTCATCAAAAATAATAATCAATTTAAAAAACAATTTAAAGATATTTGAAATGAATTTATTTGAAACCAAAACATAAGGCATTATTTATTTGTGATAAAAAGGGGGTTTTATTTTTGAAACGCAGCCGAAATGACACTTTTCTGCAATACATTCAATTCATAACACTTTACAAAAACAATACCTTTCTATTCATTTCACTGAACATTTAGGGGTATATTTGGATCTGAGATACGGAACAGTAATATCTTTTCGGATACTTTAAGCTCAGGGTTAAATTGGACACAAACTCAAAATGATTATAGAGTTTGGGTTTAAAAGTAGAAAATACTTTATTTAATGAAATGTCGTTTACGTATAAGAAGTATAAGTATTTGCGATAAACTAATCACAAGTATATTACTTAAGACTTCATTCAAAGCAATACTTTTGAGACATTTTTCAATTGTTGTTTAATTAAATCAATTCAGAAGTAAATGATGTAAAAAATAATTGAATTAAGTTTTGTCACTCAATTGATAATAAATTGGTGTAAACCTGTCAGATAACCCCCTGAGTCCTCAGTCCAGCCTCAAAGTGCGAGTAATTCTTGTTTTGATTTCAAGCAATCCCTGAATTATTTAATAAAGAAAAAAGATATCAAACATTGTATTGCTTTTGAAATGCAATGCATGGAAACTACTACTTAAACACAGGTTATGTGATTACCTGTGTTACACCCCCTTATTATTGCACATTTGATTGAGTGCTTTTAGCAATTAATTTATTAATAAATATTATATTTTTATTATGTTTTTTTCAGAAATATTTATTACACATAATATTTGGCTAATATGTGACCAAAAAATACATTAAGTCTTAGTTATTTGAAAACTATTTGATAACTAATCTCAACTCTCATGAGACCATTGAATCGTATTTTGTATTCCTTACACACAGTCATAACTACTGTCTCAATGAATACGAGGACAACCCTATAATGCAATGATATTTAATGTCCGTCAGGACAGAGAGTAGTGTAATAACTGAATGCATAACTTATACCATAAGTCAAATGAAATTAAGTCGATATCATATAAGTTATAACTTATTCACCTCTCCTTCACCTCCTCTTCCCCTTTATCTCTAATTCTTACTTCATTTCTCTCGTTATGTGTATTAATCCCATCATTGGTTTGGTTTGACGTAAATTCATAGCTCAGCACAAAACCCATTTGTAGTGCTAATGAAAAATAGTTTAATTTTGTCACAAAATAATAAATTAGTGTTTTATTTGAAATGAAAGATTGAATTAACTATTGATATAATAATTTCAATGAAATAATTGTTGAATAAATATTTTAATTTAAGTTTACATCCAAATGACATATACTTAATAATGTGACTGAAATTCAAATGAGAAGTGAACTTTAATTAATAATTATAAATCGCATGTCAATTGAATTTTAATTTTAAAATATTTGTCAATTATTTGCGTTTTTTCACGAATTTATTAAATTTAATAAAAATATCTTTTTGTTTAGTATTTGTTTGTAATTGATATCAAAAGACAAGTCTTTTTCATTGGAAATAGTTTTCATTTTTAAACATTTAAAGTGAAAATAAATTTTTTATTTTTTGAATAAAATTTGTTTTTTTATTGATTGAAATATTTTCCTTTAAAATATTCAAAATAAGAGAAACTGAATGAATTGTGATATTGAAACCAAATATATATATTAATCAAATAACAAATATTTTATACTTTTTATGGTTCAGTGTTTGCATAAAATGTTTAAAATATAGATTTGAATCACAAAATACATTAAACATTGCATAACATACGGATCGCTAAAAATATTTCAACTATTTTTTACGATAAAACTATTTATAAACCGAAAACTAATTACATTTAATTCATTTAAACTAATCCCAAGGTTTTGTCCATCACTTGGTTAGACAGACAATGACTTAATCCATAAAATAGTAGACAAAGACTTCATTTATTTGCTTTTTTGCTGTTATTTGATCTCTTATTTCCCAATCTATTCCTTATTTAGACCTTTGATTAGCAAAAGATTAACTCAAAGAACAGTAGTTTTCAATCGCTTTATCAGAGACTCAGCAGAACAGGATTGGGTATAAAAACTCTTGAGATGTGTTAGTATTTGTAAAGGATTTCAAATACAGTACACTTTGTTCAACAGTATTAAATCGGTGCACAGATTGTACACTAGTGTGTAACAGCACTGGTGTCACAACTAACGAAGAGGACATATTGTCAATCGTATAGATATTCCCAACTGATTATCATTTGTAATATACTGTTAGTTAGTGTTAAACTCGAGTCACTTCTGGCATGCATTCAATACTTCAGAAAATATCACATTTTTTTGCAGTTTTTTGCAATTTCTTCAAAAACCCAATTGTGTTAAGCATTTGGTGTTAAAATGAGACCTATTTTCAGATATTATTTTTTTTTGAGTTTTTTTTTCAAATTTTCTTATAATATGATTGTTATTCAGAACTTTATGTTTGAAATAATGAGGAAAATATTATTAAAATATTCAGTCCTTTGAAGACTTCTTGAATCAGAAAAATAATTATTCGCTGAAAATATATATTTTTTTATTTTATACAAAATGAACTAAAATTATCATAAAATGCATTGAAATAAGACTCGAGTGTATCAATACTGCAGACCCTGATCAGTCATTTTTGACATTACTATCGAGATCTTAATGTTAGTCAAGAACTGAAACATATTTTCTAAAATTGGATTCAATTGATGATTAATTTATGACTTATTTAATGATAAAATACAACAAATTATTGTCTGATTATTAGATTTAATTGTTTTCAGTATAACTAAAATTGAGATTAAATTTTCATTATTAATACAATAGTTGTTTTCAGTAGTGATTTAATCCTTGCTCTTCAATGTTTTCTTTTTATTCCCAAATCAAACCAAACGTTGATTTTCAGTGAAGTTTCAAAATTGGCTTCAATTGTAAAACAGATCCCTTTTTAGCACTAATTTGAAGAGCATTTAAATCTCTTTTCATTATAAAAGAAGTGATTTTTTATTCAAATTTAAGATATTTTATCGAAAAGAGTGAAGACTTTGAAGAATAAATTAAGTCTTAAATAATAACAATTGTAATTAACTTATATGCAAATCACTGTTTCCTACTTAAATAGAAAGCACTTCATCTATTATTATATCCCATTCCCTACCAGTGCTCAACTCTATTAGTAAAATTTGCATCAAAAAAGTCAATCTTTGATAGCTATTGAAAATATCTAAAAACCTTCACTCAAAATAAGTTTCACTTAATTTTCTTATACTACTGTATATTAGCCTTGAATTTAGATATATTTAAATGACTCTGATTATAGTTTGAAAGTTAATTATTGTTTATAATTAATTAATGATAACATCATAAGAAAAATTGTTAAATTAGATACATTTGTTATTATAGGGCATAAGGGGGTGATAAGGGAATGATAAGGGGTGATAGTCATTATTAATGTCACAGGTTTTACACATGGATTGTAATTTTGGTTAAATTTGTTGTCATATTTGTGGATCTGATTGTCATTTAGTGAATGAAATAACAATAAATCGCTTGTAATTAAAATCTAATAAAACCTATGAGTGCTATAAACAGTGAAATAACAATCAATTTAATTGATATTACATTAAATGTAAGTCTGATTGACTCACCATCTGTATCTAACAAAACATAAATGTAATTTAAATATGACCAAGCTTAAATTGCCCGTAAATTTGCATTTATCTTTAATCGACCACTTCTTATACTTGTTTATATATAACTTAAGTTACAATTCATCACATTTTTTATGCCTTAATTATGATTATATATTTACCCCCTTTGGGCTATCAATGCACACCATTTTATAAATGCTAAATATTGTAAAGACATTCATTAATTAAGGCATATATTAATCAATTAAATGAAAGACAGAGTCTGTCAAAAATCCTTAAAAATTCAATTCACCATGATAATTTGATAACTAATATTAAATGAAGTAAATCAGTAAATGTTCATTATTAATGTTGAGAGAGTAATGATAAAATGACATAGAGTGCACTAAACTATTAAATATTTTATTTTGAAATTTTGGTTGAATTCAATTGACATTTGTCTTAAGACTCGAGTGATTCTGATATCCAATGAATAATTTATAGGAGAGTTTGGATTAAAGCCAATGATCTTTACTTTGGAGAAAATAATTTTTAAAAAGCAGTTTAAAATCAAAAATTCATTCATTCGTTCATTCATTCATTGATTTATGAATATTTTAAAAACTTTAATAATATTTTTGATTGCAGGTCAACGTGGACTGGGAGTTGAGTGAAGCGATCTGTGATCTATACATTGCAATCGATGTGATTTGTAGCACAGCCTCTATTTTCAATTTGGTTGCAATCAGTTTTGACAGGTATTGTATTTATGAACAAATATTTTCAATTTTATAAATCATTTCTATTTTATGATAAAATGTATTAAATTTTTTATCAATTCGTTTGAATAATTCAAAAATATATATACAGTATATAATTTGAATACAAATGAAATATAAATCATTAAATTTATTAATTTTTCTTAGATTTCAAACCAATTATTTTACATAACTTTGCTTTTAATGTAATTTTTAAGCACTAATGAAGAGTAAGAGTAAGAAATAGTTTTGTTCACAAAACTACTAACGAGAAGACATTCAGTCTATTTATGACATCGATTTAATATCGGCTTTCAGTTTATACCCCTTAATATTCAATGGCATTGAATAGAGTGTATGAAAACATAAAACTTATGTCATCCACAGCTTTGAGTCACTCCTGAGCCATGAATTTTGCTTTCATTGCACACAAACCAGACATTCGTTGCAAAGTCTGTCACAAGAATTGACGCATAAATAAACTTATATTCAATAAAACCCAAAACCAAAGTGTCTTAAAAGACATTAATTGTCAACTGGACTCACATATTGTGCACAAGAATTGCCTGTTATTTGAGACCATTATATGAAATCATATTTTTTTTAAAAATCCTAAAACTCCTTTCAATAATAGCTGTAATCAAAAAACTTTTTTATCATATCTAATAATTTGTGTGAAAATAGTGTGAAATGAAAGCCATTTATAGTGATTTCAAACTTTTTAATTGACGATTAAATATAATTAATACATGTTTTAACTGTACATAAAGTTATGTATATTTTGTTCATTAAATGATTTGCTTTTGCTTTTGATATTCAGTTATCGTTCACTAAATTAAAAGTCATTTCAAACTTAAATAATTTTGTGTTAAAATTGTGAAAGTTTTCAATTTAATTGCATAATTGGGTTTATTCCAACCCTGGTCTTCTCAAATATTTACTCAAATAAACAGAACCCTATTTTTATTCTTAAATTTATAAATTGAATTGAATTTCAGTTTTAAACTTAATTTTTGCTTCAAAAGTACATTTACCTAAATTATTAATGAACTAAAATACTCAGGGATAAAAATCACAAACCTCTGGCACAAAAGAGCAAATATTGTTTACAAGATATATATTTTTAATTATTGTTGACTCAACTCATTATTTAAATTGAATGAGAGAGTAAATAATTGTTTTAAGAAATATGTCAGAGATTTTGATTAAATATTGATTATATCTTTAATTCAACAAAATATCCTTTAAATGACTTTATTTTTAGTTTCACTCAAACATACATTTGAAGTAAAAAGTGATATATTTCTGAACCAATTTCAAGATGAAGATCAAGTGTTTGTTTAAATTCAATGATGACTTTAAGACCGATATTAAAGTTTTTTTTCTTACTTTGTATTTCACAAAAAGTGTTGCAAAACAGAAATCTTGAAGTAATTTTAAAGTAACAGAAATTCTTGAAATCCTTTTTAAGTAAAAAATAAATGAAAGGTTTGTCATATCTAAAGGATTGAACAGGGATATTTTGTACCCATTTGGGAATATGGGTTTGATTTAAATAAAATATATAGAAATCTCAAACAATTGATTGATGTATTTGGTAATAAATTTCAACAGATTTTTAGTTTAGTTGTAAACTATATTTTATATTCATCTCAAAAATGTCAGAAAAAAAGTTCAGACATTGAAAAACCAATATTTTATTCCAGTATTGAATGGATTTGTTTGCAATCATTTATTTAATGATATCTGAAGACCCCTTAACTGCAAATTTTGTGCAGCTTTTTAGGGGGTTTAGTATGAAATAAGGATACTTCAGAAAAAGCATATCGTATTTCCAGTGCTATTAATATTTCAATACATTTAATAACAATTTCTTATATGAAAACGCATTTGAGTTCAGGTGTTATATAAGACGTCATAAGAGAGAAAATATATCAATATTTATATATTTTTATTAATAAGTCATAAATAGTATTGAATTTATATGAGATCTCAACCAATATTTTGCGTCTAATATTAAATTGAATTATATTTTAAGCCAATAATCGCCAAAATATAAAAATTTATTGAAATATGATTTCATGTCTGCCTTTAAGATATGAAAATATATTTCCTTTGAGTGTTAGTCCGATCGCAATATAATAGTTATCATACAATAAATGCTAACATAAGTGATCCGAAACATATTTTGTTATTAGATTTATTCTCAGGGGATATAAAAAGATTTGGATATGTCTTTAATACTTTATCCAGATGTTTTTGATGCAAAGTGGAGTAAATAAGGGGCAAAATAAATATTTTTAAAAAACCAATTCTCACTTTTAAAGCATAAATAGAAACAATTACTTATCGAGAGATCAATGGATTTATAGCTTTTAAAAGGTCTTCAAAGTTAGAGAAAAATAATTTCATATTTTTTACAAAATATTATTATCTAAAAAATATTTGCAATGTTTTGCGAATTGTGTTTTAAAACACAAGAAAACCTCTCATAACTAAAAATAAAAATGAAATTTCATTTTTTATTATTTATAGTTTGAGTAAAAATATATGTTTTGTCTTTGAGAGCAAACACTTGTCGTGAAAATATAATAAAACAAAGTTATATAAAGAAAAAAAACAAGAAATGAAAAGTTTTTTGTTTATAAATACAACAAATAATAGTTTTATATATATTTAATCCAAAACTAAAATAAATGAAAATAAAGTAAAAAGTTATTGATTTTTGTATTCACAGATACATAGCAGTAACGCATCCGATATTTTATTCAAAGCACAAGAATGACAAACGAGTTATCTTTACAATTGTTATCGTATGGATCTGTTCGGCCGGAGTCGGACTGCCTATTGTTTTAGGTTAGACCCTGGTTTGCAAGCATACCAGTGCTCGTACTAACAATTATACTTTCATTTTAGGTGCCAATACCTCTGCGGATCGCACCCCAGAGCTCTGCATATTTTACAACAGCAATTTCATTATCTACTCTTCCCTTTGGTCCTTCTACGTGCCCTGTGTGATCATGGTCATACTTTACTATAAAATATTCAAAGCCATACACAACAGGGCAAAGAAGGCTATCGGCAGTCGTAAGACCTACGCCTCCACAACATCAGAGTCGGCCAAATCGGCACAAGTTATTGAAAACATTGCACAAACCAAACGATTAAGAGATGAAATACTGGCCACAGAGAGGGCAAAGGCTAACAGTAATAATAAACTTAGAGTCAAATTACCTCTCATTACGGAAACCGATGCCATCACTAACACTAACAGTGCTGGCAGTCATGATGAAGAAGAAGACGATGAGGACAAGGATGAGGTGCAGTTGGAAATGGTTGAGTGCCATGTAATCAAGAACAGGAGCGCCGGAGAGGAAGACAATTATATATCAGATGTAAGCGATGGCCGAAAGCTTAACAAAACTGTAATCCAATTGCAAAGTCCTCTTGAAGTTGAGGTGACTATAGGACCAAATGGTAATACAAATACCGATTCCGGTTATGTCTCTTCATTTGTCACTTCAAATACACATATTGAAGAATGTTCTCAATTTTGTCTTCAAAACCCAACCATAGACTCCCCGACCGATAAGACCACTGAACTGCATGCCAAACAGTCAGACGCCGTAGTATTGGTCGTTCAAAACATTAATAAAAACGGAAGTATAACCACCGCTCAAGTCTCCACTTCCTCCTCATCGCTAAACGCCGGTCCCAACCATCTTCACCACAATAAGCACAGCGACAGTGTCTCCCATTCCGGACACTCAGGGTCCACTACCGGCTCTACTGCTGGCACTCATACCACTCATAGACCAGCAAAGAAGAAGTCCAGGTTCAATTTGGGACGTAAACATAAGAGTACGCGCAAGAAAAGGGAAAAGGCGTCCGCAAAACGGGAACGAAAGGCTACCAAAACACTCGCCATTGTCTTAGGTTTGTATTTGTTTTTATATTTGAAGACAAAATGACATTTTTATTAATTTTTATTTTGACATAACATTAATCCTTTCATTTTCACCCTATCATACCTTCCTGTGCCTAATGCTAGTAATTCTCATACCATTCAAAGGACAAGGTTTTAGACAATAAAACATAAAATATTTATTAAACAAAACATGTTTTTCAGCTTTTGTTCAGTTATTCAAAGCTATTTTGCTGTTCAATGGTTTGACACTTTGAAGTGTCGTTTATATTAATGCTGTCAATCATTAATGACTTCTGGAGTACCAAAGCCTTTGTCGTCAATACTAGGGTTTAATCGCATATAAACTTAAAGTATTTTTTCTTAATATTCATTCATTCCTTCAGTCGTTTCGTGTCTTTTATTTCCCTAACATTTGATTAAATGTTTGAACAAAAAAATCTTCTTTTAATATAAACTCTATATTAAGTCCGAAAACATTGTATTTCCGTAACAAAAGAAATCTATTTTTTCTTATGTCTTAATCTTTTTACACATTTCACACAATTTTTATATTATTTTTGATCCAAAACATAAAACTCAGTGAAGAAAAAGTAAATTTCAATAAAAATAGACTTATTTTTAAACTTTTTTCACTAAAGTTAACAATAAATTCTTGAATTCAATTGAGATTTGTTTTTAAGGATTTTTTACTCAAAATCAAAATGAGATTTCAGTTTAATTGCAAAAACACTTTGAATAATTGAAATTCTTTGCATTTTTAACATAATTATACAAAATGTTTAAAATTGAAACAAAACTAAAATTAAATTCAAATATATTATTAATAAAACTATTAATTCATTATTTTTATGATTAAAACATAATCCCTGTTGAAACTGATCACAGATATGCTGTAGAGTCTGTACTCAGGCTTTGATTCAATCGCATCAAAAAACCCGAGAAGGTTTCAACAGGATTTAATATATCAGGTTCATGATTAAAATCAACTCTCAAACTGTTAAATATTGAATTATAATCCCCTTGCACTTTATTTTCACTATAAAATGCACCTGAATATTTTAAAGTGTCAAAGTAATCAGATCAGAATCAATTTCATATTTTATTGATGTTTTGAAACCCATTAATAAAATATTTGATACAAATATAAAGATTTTGAGAAAAAGCTTTAAAAAATTCATTCTATATATAAAAAGAGTAAATGCTTTTCAGGATATTCTGTAAATAAAAATGTTATGAAAAAAGGTTTGATTTCTTATGCTATCAAACATTCAAAGCATTAATACTTATTAATACATTTTCTTTTAGGGGTTTTTCTACTTTGTTGGACACCTTTTTTCAGGTATGAAATGTCAATTCATTTAATTATTAATACATTTTGTTTTAGAAATTTTCAGAAAATTGTTATCAAATAAAACATTGAATGGATTTAAACCTTAAGTGAAATTGAATTTAAAATATGTTTTTAAAATTTGTTTATATTTTTATTCACTAAGTATTTGCTAATAAATTATTAATTAAATTATATTTGATTTAATTTTTGATAAATATTTTATGAAAACATAACTCAAGTGAAAGTAAAGCAAAGAAATAATTCCTATTTTGTATCAGAAAAGCGACAAAAGTTGTTAGTTTTATATAAATTATGTATAAATTGAATGCATTTATAACTTTATTGGACATTAAGTCATACAAAATATTAAGAAATTATGTGATAAACTCATAACTAATCTGTTTTTGTTGTCTATTATGTATTGATATTTCAGATTAAATTGCATTCAATTTATTATGCGATCAAACAATGGACTGAAAAAAAATCATTTATTACAAACTAATTCTTAATTTTGTTGTTTGCTTTCAGTTGTAATATTTTGGACGCAATTTGTATAAAATTAGATGAAAATGAATTCATTCAAACCGATTGTAGGCCTGGGATGACAGCCTTTTTGTTAACCACTTGGTTGGGTTACATGAATAGCTGTAAGCACTCGATCTTTTATACCTTTCCTATTATTATATTCATAAAATTGAATGTGATTTCTCAGAAAATGAATTAAATAATTGAATGATTGATAAAAATAACTGAAATTTATATTAATATATACTTTTCATTGAATGTCATAATTCATGAAATGATCCGTTATTTACATTTAAATTAATGGTTTGATACCAAAAGGGAATAATTTGGTGAGTCTTCGGTTGAGGCACCGGTAGTACCGGTAGTCTCTCTTAATTATCTATAAAAACCTAATATTATATAAAAGTAATGATATTTTCTGGTAATGAGAACAACATTTCATTTATTGTAGTTTTTTAGGCAATCATTCATTCATAGAGTCAACTAATCTTTTATATGATATATGAATGCAATACTAAATTCAGATCTGATTTCACCAAAAATTAATTAACTATTTATTGAGTCGTTAGACAACAAATGTTTTGTAAATACTTTAGTAATTTACCCTGAAAGTGTCTTTTGTTGACAAATAATGGGTTTTTATATTATTTATAGCTTTTTATTAATTGATTTCAGATTAAGAATAAGCTTAGCCTTTGTTACACAACTTTGTTATGCTTTACAAAACAGTTTCATTACATTTGAGAAAATAAAATAAAATTTTAAAACAAAACTCTTTATAACAAATGATTTCATCAATTGATTAATTGAAACAAAAATAATCAAAGTTTTAAAACCATTTAATTTTAAATTGATTTCTGTTTTCATTTTATCAATTTTGATAAATGAGTCGACAATTGAGTAATTATTTCAAATATTTGTTTCACAAATCTATTTCAAAGGAAACCTAATGAATAAACTTATCAAACATTCAAACAATTTGTTTTAATTAAACATTTAAATCAATAATAAAGTAATTTATTGACAAATGTACAGTGTCCAGGTCAATATTTGAAAATACTAACTAAAATATTTGATTGAATCTTTTCAGGTGCTAATCCATTAATTTACACAATTTTCAATCCAGGTGAGTTAACATTTTAATCTAAAAGTTAATTGAAATTTATCCTAACTTAACTTAACATGTTAATTTTCTTTAGAATTCCGAAAAGCTTTTAGAAAGATTTTGCAGCAAATATTTTAAGATCATTTAAAAATCATTATTTCATTTCATTAAACAATTTGTTGTTATTATTAATAATTAAAATGTATTACTATTTGCGAACAAAATGTACAGATTTTATCATTAATTACATTATATTTCAAATAAATATTTATTTCATTTTTGATAATAATTATTGATTTATTTAATTAAATAATCAAGTCAACTTTATTATTCATCACCATGGGCAGCTGCGTAGTTGATTGTACTTGATGTGAGAATATTTGACATTTACAGTACTATATGTCTTAATAATATCACTAACTTTGGGAGAAAATTTTGTTTACAATAGACTTAATTTGAAAACTTTATGCAATGTCTATGAAATGTATTTCTTCTGAAAATTTGTTTATTACTTACATTTATACTCAAATTTGTTTAGTTTTGTGTACATATTGTGAACATATTTTGAAGACTGCGTTCAGTATTATTATTTAGCAAATAAATGGACCTCGGTATTCACATCTTCTATGAACTCAAGGATAAAATCATATTTTCTTAGTACATAAACACAACAAACAGTTACCAAAACTTAGAAAATATAGATAAACAAAATATTGACCTTGTTACTATGCCTTGTTTAGTTGTGTCTGACTTTTCAAATTTAGTCGTAAACTCATATACAGTATATATCTCTCTAAAGGGAGAAATTTAAGTCAAAACATAGTGAACTAAATACGAGATACTGGAAAATTAAAACCCCTTTCCTTCATAGACCTCCCCTTTATTATCAGAAATTTGATGACCCGATTGTATAAATCAATGAAACAGTTTATGATTTACACATAAAGTCATTAAATTTTATATACATTTGCCAATTGTTATCCCAATTGTTATCCAACCATCAAAAGGCCAATAATTGTCTAATATTTTTGTATTTATAGCATTGAAAGCAATTATAATCAGGAAATCGATGTCTTATAACAAAAGTTTTCTTTTTGATGACAACTAATAAAATAAAGTATAAAATACTTCAAAACTTTATCACAAATGCCGAAAATATTTTTAAAAAACTAAAACTCAGTCGGAATTTCATAATTAAATTCATTTCTATTATAAATGCTTTTTTCATTCAATCTATAAATCGTTTTTCAATTTTTTTTACACTTTTTTAAATTCATTTCATATTTTTCTATGATTTGCATAAAAGCAGTGAAATATTCAATAAAAGAATGAGTTTTTCATTATTTATTGTCAAAAATGATTTACTACAGTATTATCTCCCCCTAAGTCCTAAAAACACACACCCTGGTTATTTCCCACTATATTCATACATTATAATCAATACTTTATAATTAATTGTTATTAAAGAATAGTTTTATTCACTAATCACTGGTGAATATCTGAATTTGACATGCTTATATTTAAATAGAAAGACATCAAGTTAATTAAATGTTCAAGTACACTTATTCCTATATAAGCTTATGGTTATGTAACAAAGAACTATTATATTTCACTTGGATAAAGTAACTTGATTATTAAATTTGACCAAATTTACTCTGTTTTTATAGCAAACTATGAATGCATCTAGTACATTTAAATAAGCTTAGTAAAATATATATTATTAATAAAAAGACTTATTATAATCTCTTTTATAAATATTTTAAGATATTGTTTGCAAAACTCAAATTTATTTTACAATTATTTGATCGCAAATTGATTTTGAAGTATATTTTTAGTACTTTTTATTGATTTTTAAAAATATTTTGGTTTTATATAAAACTTTGAGTAAATATATCCTGAATTCAAGTTTTATTGGAAATCATGAGTAAAGTTATTATTAGTTTTGGATTAAAGAATAAAGAATTGTTAAAATATTTAAATGTTCAATGTCAATTTGTTTGTGAAGATCGTTGAACAAAACACTAAATTATTACAAAATACTAATAAATGAATATTATTTATATTTAACCCTTTTTCAGGTTACAAATCCTAGAAATACTGATTTATTTTATCATTGATTTTAATAATTGTTATAATATGTTAAAAATTCTTTTACCAACAAATTAGATCTTTATCTACTCTTTCCTTAACCCTGATCATTTTGAGTTATTAATGTAACAAATCAGGCAATTAGTTATGATTAAAGATAATTTGACACAACATTACTGAAGTGAGGACAAACTATAATAAAGTAATAATTTTTGTTGATTTCAATTATAATGAAATTTTGTCTCATTTAATGTTGTATTCCTTGGAATCGCTTATAAATTTGTGATTTTTGTTATGATTAGCCCCTTTTGTGATACAATAATTACCCGTCACATGAAATAACCCCAACTTTTTGTTTGACAATTTCAGGGAAGGATTACTCAATAAATCTATTTTCCCTTTTCTTTAACCATCTTTTGTTTCTTTAAGTCTTGTCTTTTGAAAACTATTTTTATTCATTTCAACCATTTTTGTGATCAATTGCTTCAATAAAAAACAATTTACTTGAAACTGAATAATAGATATAACGAAACAAAAATTCATTTTCAGCACAAATAGCATCCGTAAAGCCATAGCACTGGATGTAAGGCCTAAAAGCACTGATTCTTCGCGTAATGTTTATTACAGCACTAGTATTTGTCATACCAGTGCTCAGATTCTATAAATTCTCTGACCATATAATAATCTGCAAAAGAATTTAATTATATTTTTCCAACGCTTTCTGAAGAACACAAAGAAATTCTGCATTAGTTTTGTTGACTTCAATAACACAATCAAATTCATTGCTGTTTTTCAATACATTACTAATAATCAGATTCTGTGAACAAAATAAATTATATTTTCATTAAATATCTGATAGTTTTGTAAATAAATGCAAAGAAATTTTACTAAAATAAGTGCAAATGTGGTCAATTGGGGGAAAATGGCTTCACCTATAAAATCTTTTCATTTTATAATGTATGCATTGGTGCTGCAAATCCTTGGATGCAATTTAAATCCTTCACTCAATTTTCAGA
Organism: Pantelozetes paolii; assembly: GCA_034687845.1. Lineage (NCBI taxonomy): Eukaryota > Metazoa > Arthropoda > Arachnida > Sarcoptiformes > Oribellidae > Pantelozetes > Pantelozetes paolii. The sequence continues at coordinate 28,814 of JAQGAT010000263.1, forward strand.
TATTTCTGTTTTAATGTCTGACTTTTACAAAATAGTTTCAAAATCTGCTGTTTTTTGCATATTTTTAGCAAATTTTCATTATTTGTGAGCAAAACATGAAATACCCCTTAAGTCTAATAGTGATGTAAATGTTCTATAATTCCAGTGTAAACTAATTATTAAGGATTTTATATATGATATCATTATTATATAAAATTTTACTTTTTATGAATTCAGTGATTAATTATTAAATAAATGAAACTATTTTTGAAAGAAAAGAATTTTTTATAATAATGTATAAAATATTTGACACAATTTGATCATTAATTTTAATCCAATGCTAGATTTGCTTAATATTTCTGATTTGAAATTAAATATAAAATTACTTAAAAACTATTATTAAATCACATTTTGATTGAAAGATATTCACATTTAATTAAAAATCAAAAACTTGTTTGATATCAAAAAATAAACTAAATTTTTGCGAAAAATAGTAGTTATTATTAAATTCTTTGAAATTCTGACAATTTATTGAATAACATTGCACTGAATGCCTGAAACAACTGGCCGTTTGGTTTCAATGTTTCATAAGATTTCATAAATTTTTAATTAATTTTATTGCTTTCATATTATCTTCAAATACAGTAATAGCTATTTGATGGACACAATAATTAATCAAAGGATTGTTTGGACATTAATTTGGGAAAAATGATTGAAAAGACAGAGGACTTATTAGAGCAGAACGATATTCTAAGGCAATTCCAGCCCCAAACTAACGGTGCGATTATATTACATCAGTCGGACAGCGAGTCTGTCGTTAAAAGACATTGTTATTAATATTTGAATGAATGAACGCTTTTCTAAAATGTGTTGTCCTTTGAATTGAATTAACGGCTAAACAGTAAGAAAAACATCAATTTTCTGGCACTGAGTCTAAACGAGGAAAACGACTCTTTGTTCTCATATTTAAGTTATATATAAATAATCTGATCCTAAGTTAGACTACATTACTGAATATTATTGATGAATTTACTCATGTTTTCACCCTTTATAGCGCTGGGCGTTAGGACATGGGATCAATAGCTATAATTCTCTTTCAAATAACTATAAAAACTGAATCAATGTTTTGGTTTAACAGAAAAGTATTATTTTAGTCATAAATCTATTTATAAGACAAACGATTGATTATTTCCAAAGCAATAAAGACTTCTCTGATCACAAAGTTTTGACCAATAAATCAATTAAATCTAATCTTATATCAGATATTTTGACAACAATTATATATTGGTTTCAATTTATTGCTATTTTTTGAAACAAAGATATCATAGATATTATCGTTTCAATGATTGCATCGGTTTATGAAAATTGTTTGACAATAATATTGTGAATTATATTCGATGTCTTATAAAAAGCAATAAAAACAATTAAGACACCAATTGAGCAAGGTACTGCTACTGATATATTGTTTTTAACAATTTATTGTTTAATGAATTATTCAAATCTTGAAATATTAACTCTTTTTTGATTAAATATACGATTAATTTGAATAATTTTAATATTGAAAATCATATAATCATATAAATGAGTATTTTTAGCAAAAATAATGACTCAAATCGAGTATAAATTAGTCTCTAATTTGCAATTTGTTTTTCTAAAACATTGGTGGCTATCCTTGGTTCATTTATATTCTGGTGAAATTACAAATATTACTCAAAGAAGGAACTGATGTATCAAATAAAGGATGAAATATAACATTATTTTCAAAATTCATATTCAGATTAACTTTTATTTCATTTATAATTAAGGAATAAATTATAATAATTTGAACGCATTTTAAAACAAATTGCTAAATATTAAATGAGTGTGGTGAGTTAATACTGGTGCCTATAAACGATGAAAATCTTAAGTATCTATTCTGTAATTATAATTTAGATTAAGCAATGTTAGTTTCGGTCATAAGACTACATTAAGACTAATATTTGTTTTATTTATTAAATGTTTTAATATTTTTAACAAAATATCAAAATAAGAAATAAAATTACTTTTTCTTCAATTGATTTGTGTTTTTAAGTGTTTAAAATATTTTCAAGTATTCTTGAATAATAAATATTTCCAAATGTTATGAATGCTTGAAATAAAATATAAAAATTTATATAAAAATTGAAAAAATATTGCTTTTTATCAAATATTATCAAATATTTTCAATTTTTATCTGAATCTCAGAGAAAATATTGAATAAAAATGTGAATATATTTGACATTAAATATAAAAATCGTTAAATATTCATGGTGATTCAAACTCATCGATCATATCATTTAATATCATTTCATTTCTAATCATATTTAATAAAATTCAAAATTCAATATATTTTTATACTGTATATACACTCTGTCTATGAAATCAATACAAGAAATACTGGTATATAAATGAATGAATGACTTAAAAGCAAACAAAATTGATATTGAATTCAATATAACGTTAATATCACTCAAAAATTCATTCATTCATTCGTAACCAATGAAAACAAATAATATTTTTGAAAATATATTTTTTGGCATTTCTTCAATAAAATAAAATATTTGTCTAAAATATAAACAATTATTGAATTGAGTTCACATTTTTCACTAAAAAAGTATAAGACAATCAGTGGATGAAAGTCAAAACTCAGTTGTCATTTGTTGTGAGAAATATTTAATGAAATATTTGTTTGACATTCAATAAAGATCTGCTGTTTTTGAATAGTCTTAAGATTGAAATTAAACAAAAGAGTGTATGAGAAGTGAAAATATTTGATGAGAGACTAAATTCAATTAAATTTTTAACAAAATGTTTGTCATTATATTCACTTATATTTCTGTGTTTTATTGAATATTTGTCTTAATTTAATTGATTTCACTCTTCATTGCAATAAAGATTAAAAAATCGTTTCATTTGAACCAATGCTCACAAAATAAGATACACTTTTGTTGGATATCTATAGAGTAGAGACACTCGACTCCAAACACTCAAACACTTTCATTGATTAAAATTTTTTTCTGACGAGACTCTCATTTCAATTGCTTTTTGCATCAAATTTGAATACAATAATAAATTTTCACTCTTTTTTAATCTATTGTCTGAAAGATCTACTCTTTTCATACAATACTTTATCACTAAAACTAATGAAAAACAATGTTTTTGTATATAATTTTAGAAAAGTTTGCTTTTTATCTGCTTTTCATTTCATTGCAATCAAAATAATGAATTCATTTTCAAAAATGTTTTGTAAAAAAATTAATCATTTATTTATTATAAGGTTTTATCATAATTAATAACTTTATAATAACTGATCACAAATTCAGTCCAAAAATAGTCCCTTTTTTGTTGTTTACTTTGCGTCACTCAAATCAATGTTAATAATCTCCTCTATTATCTGAGAAAAAGGGGTTTTCTAACAAAATAAAACTTTTTTCATGCGATTTGATTGCGGAAAATGAAAGACCATTTAATACATAAATGAGTTGAAGCTATGGTTAGACTCAAACTGAATGTCTATTTCTATTGAAATTCCTTTACATTTCACTCGACATTCAATTCTAGGTTAGAATTGAAGTTATTATCACTAATGAGTTGAAGGAATTGTGAAATACTGTAACACATAATGGATAAGGAAAGGGAGGTATAATTCAGTTGGTACTGTAGTGGTAGGTAGAGAGGGAGAGAGCAATATATTTCAATACAAGTGCTAAACAGGGTATTAAAACATACGATAAAACCACTGATTCTTCAATGGCTAACAATTTCATACATAATAATAGATTTGATATAAATTTCATTGAATTTGTTTTCTGTTGGCTATAAATGCGTTCAACCGTTGATACTATTGATGAATATTTTCAATATTTTTTACTCCATTTAGTTTTCAATCATTTTTCAAAAGGCCTATAGTTTGAAGTCTCTCTGAATCGATAACCACCTGATTCTTAGTGTTTGGCCTCAAATACCCAATTGTAAGCAAATTTTTGATCGTTAAAAATCTGCATAAAGTTTTGCAATGATTTCCAATGATTTGGCAATTTTGACATAAAATGTAAATTCAATCAAACATTTTGGTTAACATTTTACTAACATTTTTGCATTTCATTCACTTCTATAAAAATTGATTTATTTTTTTCAAACATTTACTGAATTTTAATAAACATTATATTTATTATTGAAAATTTTGTTCATTCAATGAGTGAACGCATTGTAACCAACGAAAAATCAAATAAATCTTAATTTACATGAAATTTGGTTTTTTCGACTAAAATTTGAATAAATCTTGTCTTTCATTGATGTTTAGACTTCATTAATGTTTTTATTGCTCTTTGAATACCATTTAATTAAATTATAATTGAATTAAATTTGAATCTAATTTCACTGTAAGTGAAAACATAAGCAAAGTTTCAATCATTAAAAAAAATATTGAATCGATTTTATAAGATATTCTTCACTCGAATAAAAGAAAATTCAAATCTTCGGAAACATTTGTGTTGTTTTACTCATTGAAAGGCCAGTCGTGTCTTAGGATATGTCGAATTTGATCGAAGAAATAGTTCACTGAATAAATTGAAATTCAATTGAATCATGAATTTCTTGCAATTAAGGGAAAGGAATAATAAATATATTATTGAAATACAAAAATTGGAGAAAATATATGAAAACATCAAAACTTTAGCAAAAATTAACAAAACTATCACTAAATTAAGGTCTGATTAAAACATTTCGGATAATAAACCAATCATTAAGTTTAAGGGGCTTTTCAACTGAATTAGACTCAACTCGATCATTTGGGAGTTATTAACGCTAAATCCCTTATTGGCCACAACTTAAGCGAAAATATAACGAAAATATCTATATTTTGCCACAAAATCGATGGGTTTTTACGTTTTCTGAATAACAAAACATATTATCAAACGTTTGATTAAATGAAGTGAAAAATGTGGTAATATTTCAGCGCTTTTTGTGATAAATCAAATTATTAACGTTTTGCCCCTTATTTTGCACATCTATTGAACACAATTTGTTTAAACTCATTTTGAAAACCAAATAATTTGAATAAAAGACAAAAACATTTAAGAGTTAATAGATTTTGATATAATATTTATGAGATATGAATAGACATAGCGTTTCATAATGTGATCAATGGATCAATAGTTTGCCACAAATTACAGACATTTGAATCATTCAATAATTACAAGTGATTGCACACAAAGTAATAACAGATTACAGTAATTATAATCACATTTGAGATACAATTCAATAGTTTTTTTGGGATTAAAAACATAAGGTTTTGATTAAAAGTGGAAATAATTGCAAGAATTTTGACACAAATTATAGACAATTGAATGCATTTTTTTAAATATTAATGTAATACTGATTATGTGGTACTCATCGCACAGTTAGCTTCTGAAATGTATCTGGATAGATCCAATTAATAATGTCTATCAAAATGACTCTTAAATTAACAAATCATAGAAAAAATATTTAAAAACTATTTTTATAACAAAAAAATAAATTTAAAAATAAAATCTAAAAAAATTTTAAAATTTATCAAAACTTGAGACCAAAAGGCAGTGAATAATAATAAATACAATTATTTTTGTTTATTATTATAAATAAGTCTTTTCTTTCAACAGTTAATTACTTTTTAAAGAGATTTTCAATTTCAAGTCAAGTCCTGAATATATGGATACGAAAACCAATCGTTTCTTTAAATCCAATAAACGATTAGTTTTTCAAATAATTTCCGAATAAATGATAAAAATAACGAAAAAATCTCAACAATTAGTGAAAAGATGTTTATATTAGACGACAAAAAGTCTTTTAATTAGTTATTATGTCTTTAGTCCTAATCCTCGAGGTTTCTGAACGCCGTTTGCATATTCTCATAGAGTTCTTCAAAATCCTTTCGGATCTGTGTTTCCCCGTCTTTGACCGGATCCTAATCAGGGGTTAAATTTGTTAAACAATTGATTCATTAATCAAATCAAATGACAATTACTTTGAACTTCATTGAACTCAATTGATAGAGAATATCATTCATAGCCTCACGAATAGTACCCCAAGTGATACGGTTTTCTGTCTGTGCTGTCGACTCGACCGCATGTTTGGCCAAATCGTAAAATGTAATCATATTCCGTAAAATACCGACTGTTTTATAGAAGGGGCAGAACCTGTCGTAAGGGGTATAACTGTTTTGTTGCAAATAATCTTCTTTAATAAGTTTCGCCACTTCTAAAGTGATTTTGTCGGTCTCGGCCAGGGATGCCTTTCCCACCAATTGTACGATTTCCGACAAGTCTTCCTCCTCCTGAAGAATTTGCTGGCACTGAAGGAACGGCAGATCAAATGAATTAATAGTAATTCAAAACCCAATGAGTGTTTGAGCCATACCTTAGTCCTGAAGGGAACAAATTCGGGATAATTCCTGTCATAGAAGTCATCCAAAGCGCGGGTGTATTTGCTGTAGGATATCAACCAATTGATTGACGGGAAGTGCTTTCGTTGTGCGAGCTTTTTGTCTAAACCCCAAAACACTTGAACGATACCGAGTGTCGCAGAAGTTACGGGGTCTGAGAAATCACCGCCGGGTGGAGACACAGCGCCGACAATAGATACACTGCCCTCTCGTTCGGGATTACCAATACATTTCACTCTTCCGGCTCTCTCGTAGAAAGAGGCCAAACGAGCGGACAGGTAGGCCGGGTAACCGGAGTCGGCAGGCATTTCAGCCAAACGACCAGATATTTCACGCAAGGCTTCGGCCCAACGACTGGTGGAGTCGGCCATCATTGAGACGTTATAACCCATGTCTCGGAAATATTCGGCTAAAGTAATGCCAGTATATATAGAGGCCTCTCGAGCGGCGACCGGCATATTGGATGTGTTGGCCACTAGTGTTGTTCTCTTCATAATAGACTCCGTCTGTCCGTCCACTTCAACAGTGAGTTCAGGAAAATCTCTCAATACTTCCGCCATTTCGTTACCTCTCTCTCCGCACCCGACATATATAATGACGTCACTGTTTGAATACTTAGACAGAGCCTGAGATATGACTGTTTTGCCACAACCGAAAGCACCGGGAATTGCAGTGGTGCCGCCCTGGACACATGGAAACAGTGCGTCCAACACTCGTTGTCCGGTCAATAGCGGGTGATTTGCCGCTAGTTTTTCAGTGACGGGTCTCATCTGCCTGACCGGCCAGACCTGAAGCATAGTATACTGACTCTTCTCGCCATCGAATTCAGTCTCAAGTATGACATCCTTTGAGGCAATCATTAAAAGCATTAGAGATTTGAATGAAATCATTGAAGCGTTGAGTCGTTTGTAATGAAATGAAAACACAATTGACTTTCAATTCAATGAAATCGTGTTTTCAATCAAATAATTGAAAGAAACGTAAATATAATTACATTTAATGTATAACTTCCCGGTTCTGCGATGTAAGACACCGTTCCCTTGGCTTTGGGCGGTAATATGATCTTGTGTTTGATGAGAGTGTTTTCGTGAACGTATCCGTAAACGTCTCCTCCGGTTATATGACTGCCAACCCTTACATATTGGGGAAAGAAATCCCATTTCACTCCCCTTTGAAGGGCAGTTGTGTTTATGCCTTTAGGAATGTATATGCTTTGTGTTATCTCATGGATGTCTCGAAGAGGTCTTTGGATTCCGTCGAATATGCTTCCCATAATACCCGGCCCTAACTCTACGGATAGGGGTTTACCAGTTCTTAGCACTGGATCTCCAACTGTGACACCAGCTGTTAGTCAAACAAACAAATGGATTAATGAGTGATAAACGACAGCACAAGTAGTTTATGACATGACATACAGGTTTCCTCATAGACCTGAATGGTAGCCATATCTCCCTCTAAACGGATGATCTCTCCGACCAGTTCTTCGTGTCCGACGCGCACCAACTCATACATAGCTGCGCCGGACATCCTCTCGGCGGTGACCACAGGACCGGAGACGGCATAGACGTACCCGTAATGCGATTCCTTCACCACATCTCGAAGTTTAGGCAAATTATCCATTCTTTCTGCGGCGCCGGCCTATCAGTGCAGTAAATGTCAAAACAATTCATTCATAAAAAGGGTGTGAAATGAAAAATATTTGTTTGAAATCCAGTTTTTATGTGTTTTTAATGCAAAACAAATAATGAAATGATTTTTTGTTGAATTAATCAAAGCTTTCAAAGCATTACATGATTTAAGGGTTTCATTGATTTTACGGTTAATAAAAAATATAAACAATTATTTGAAACGTATTTTTGGTTTAAATTAAATATTATTTTATACCAAACCTCCCCTTAATATCACTATTAATATCATTAATGCCTTTATATCTAAACAATTACTAAATAAACAGATATTTAATGTTTAATCAGTTTTTACACTCATTTGTAGCCAATCTTTGAATAACTGATAAAATGCTGGCATTTATTAAGTCATATAAAAATCAAATATAAACCAAATTAAGGGGTATTTACACCAATTATTAATCAATTAAACCCTTAATTCAGTTGTACTTTGTATTAAATATTTACTGCAATTCATAACTCAATGAAAATGTAATTAAATGTCAATTAAATGGTTAAACAAAATGTAAAAACAGTTGAAAAGTCTTACCATTACTTCAAATCATTAATTATTTTAAACTATTTTTATAACAATTTTTATCTTTTATTAAACCAAACGATCGGTTAATCAATGATTGGTTTAATTGAATCAATAATTAATTGATTTTCAATTGATTTAAACCCAAAACCAATGAATTAATACTGAGTTAACACAAAACACAAGCAAAAGCTGTAATGCATTACAACTGCAAAGCATTGAAGGAATTGTCACTCATTTACGCCTCCTTTCACTTCAATGCCATCTCTGGTCAGACACTAAGCACTCGTGTCTTCATTTCAATGCAAGAGATGTGACAACAGTTTCAATAGTAATCGCTTTCACACAAAGTGTTTGCAAAACTGTTTGTGAATTAAAAGTTTGAAACAATTTATTCAAAAATCAATTTTAGATTTATTTTTGTATTAATTCATTGAAAACATTGAAAACAAAAGTAAAATGTTTTTCAAAATAAGAATATTCTTTAAAATATACATTAAATCTGTGAATAATTGTTATGTTTTGGTGATATAAACTGTAATTGAAAAATAGATGAGTTTGTATCATGGTAAATGAAGTACCAGGATAAGTTTGAAAAGGGTGCCGATTACGCTATTCAATAGCAATGGTCCATTGATCCACAGGTTCAGTGCAGAATCGAGATCAAGAGATTCTGGGTACATAATTTTTGTGAAGGGGGCAGCCGTTGCACTGTCTTTGGCGCCCCTTATCTCACAATTAACTGAAAGAATGCATTGAAAAACAACTGAAACCCGAAATCACTTCCAGAAAATGCTTTCGTGTTTTACATCTATAAAAATAATTTCAAAGTTTTGATTGTTTTTTTGTCATAACTAAACATATTTTCAATTTCCAAATCCCAACTCAACTCTGGTTTACATCTGCTCTTAAAATGCAATCACTTTTTCAAAACTATGTTTTCATTCACTTAAACCTCTTTTCAATTCTTCATATAATAAGTGTTGGATTGGTTACAGAAAATGCTTTGATTTGATTCATTGGCTTTAATGGTTGGGCGAAGAGCACTGGCAGTGGATTGAGTCCAACAGCTATTCCTTTCTCTGGTGTTCAGACGAGTTGTAAAGTTATGTAAAGGTTAGACACGTTTTGCCTGAAGTTATGATTAGTTATTCCTATTATACTTAACATTGATTTCTAGCATCAAAATCATCAACGCTTTTGAATTAAACGCTTTGATTGTGGGATAAAATATACATAAAATTCAAACATTCATTCATTCATTAAAATTCTTGTGAAATGCTATTTAAAAGCGTTTAATATAATCGACATTTAATGCATCGTTTATTTTGTCATTTAATGACAAACTATTGAATCATTGAATCCATAAATATCTTGAGAAAAGTTTTTAAGCAATTTGTCTCCAAAATAAACATTAGATAAGACTTGACTTTAAGTACAATTGTCTTCAACTCTAATCTCTATTCCAGACATTTATCTCTTGGTCTTCAGTGACTCTTCACATAAATTATATCAAGTTTTTGTACATTTATCACAACATTTAGTATTTATTATCAAAACTGCAAATCGTTTTCATTAAAGTCTTTCATCTTTTGATCGATTATTAGTTTTAATTTAATTTTAAAATACTTTTTCTTATCATTGAGTCTCACAAACAGACAAACAGTGTATTCATTGCTAATCTCTTAACAATTTTTTGGTACTTTAATCGCTCAACAAATTCAAACTCACTGTAAAAGGCTTTTCTGATATTTCCCTCGATTACAGCCACTTTGCACTGTATGTAGTCCCCGGTGCTATCAACTCCTACACAGGTTGTCACGAAAAACCATTTAACAAATGGTATGCAAATCATATTTATTGCATTATAAAGAAATTGTTGCCATCATTACAGCACAGATAGTAATTCAAAACACGACCACTACTTTCACATCCATTGCTATAATTCAACGATAAATAAATGAAATTTCGTTTTCATTACTAATAATAAAAAAAAGTTTAAGAAATGAGAAAAAGTTATGAAATATTTCTTTCGTTATTAATAGTGTTATAGACTTATAGTTAGCGGTCTCTCAGATCTATTGGCGATTATATTCACTGAAAATATATCACATTTTAGTTCTATTTTCGTTTCAATTCATTTTCTCCGACAGAAAATTGTTAACAAATATATTATAAATAGTTTTGAATAATATTTAAATTCAAAAAATATCTCAAATGCCTGAACTCTCCGCTGGTTTTCATCCGATTTGACGGTTTGACAGCAATTCATAGACTTTTAAGATTGAAAATAAGCAAAAAATTTTGTTCTCTTTCTCATTAAATGCAAAAATACTTCAATATATTTGCAAAAAATTATCAAAAATTACATCAAAAGAGAAAATGTTTTTTCAAATCATTTTTTTCGTCCTTCAATTCAGTCATATATTTACGTAATTTTAAGAAATAATTTAAAATTTGAAAAACTATTTCAAAATTATATTATATAAACATGTTTTGTAAAGTCTATGTAATCTGAATGACACTCAGTCTCGCCATAACTGAAAGGTATTTCTCTTTACTTTCATTTTTATATCATTTGAAACCAGATTTTCAGAGACGATAAAAATTTAATTCATTTGTTAATCTGACAAATGTTTAAATTTATACAAACGATAACTCAAACCCAATGAATAAAACAAGACTATCAGTGCATAAAACCTTTTGACAAAATAATTATAACCGAAAGATATGTTATTTTATATTATATTATGTTATGCTTAAGAATAATAAAGGTTTTAATATTGAACGATAGAAAACGAGAATTATTATTACAACGCCTTTATTAGAGGACAGTTAAGCGGATTGGGTTGAGAGGGGATTGGGTTGAGAGGGGAATGTCGGTAAAAAGCTTTAAATACATTTATATCTTCAAAGAGTTTTAAATGATTTTTTATCTTTATGTATGAAATATTTATAATTTAAGAGTTTTAATCATTTTGGCATTTAGTGCCCACCCCTTACCCCTTGAATTGATAATTATATGAATTCAATAAAAATAGATTTTGGATTATATTACTGTAAAGTATTCATCAATTCAATGCAATTATTTGTCTTCAATGCAAGCAATTTCCGGTGAATTTTGATTTTCAATGCATTTATAAAATTCAATAAATATTTTTCACTTATTTTTCTTCTTTTATAAGTCTTTTATTAATTCATAATTCAATACAAATCAAGAATTTCTTAAAAAATATTGATTTAATTCACAAATGTTTTTTGTGTTTGTGTTTGGGTTTAAACATCATTTTATTGAATAATTCAATACAAATGTTTGATATGAACTGAATCTGTCAATAGTTTGAATGCAATTTAGTTTACATACGACGTGAAAGAGCACATAATGTTTATCCTGAATGGGGTTTACTTTATGGGAAAAACTATGATTCCGTGACTTTGCAAACATTTTGTCACTTTTAGGCCATATATTCATTGCATTTTCAGTTAAACCAAAATTACTGCTCTTTAAAGGCATTTATGTTTTGTGTAATTAAGTGTAAAACAAAACATTCAGTCATTTAATTATATTTCTATTGTTATAACAATTACGACAGAAATGCTTCAAAAGTTTTATTATATTTTGTATTTATTTCAAACATTTTTCAAATAATTTTCTCAACTGTTTATACACTGACTGTCAGACAGAAACCTATTGTTTATATATTTTCATTGCATGTAATTTCAAATCATTTCTTAGGATTTATAACAAGAGTTAAATACCTGTGCTGTGCTCAACATCATTCCCATTCACTTATTACTGTAAAAATGAAATATATGTTGAAAAAGGGGCTCAACATTAATGGGCAGAGAATTCGCAGGCAATAGTGCCAAAGAATCGGCTCAACCACTGCTTTAAGCACTTATTTGTCATATTGAAAGCTTTGCCGAAATTTTTATAGCCCAGAGCTATATCAACATTCTCTCTCTCTCTCTCTCTCTCTCTCTCTC
>JAQGAT010000264.1:0-41409 GCA_034687845.1 Pantelozetes paolii
GGTCTATGAGAGTGAACCGGGTCTTCACATACCCGTCGAGATAGAGAGGTATGTCGACTTAGAGAGGTGTCGAGATATAGAATATTAACTGTATCTATAAAACTAATTTCATTTTTTCCTAACCCCTTGGTTGTCCCTGTAGTTCATACACTGAATAACATATTTGTATATTAAGTAAGTAATAAAAAACACATAACTATTAAACGGAAAACCTTTTTTGCGATTTAAATAATTTTTAACATTTTTGTCATTAAGTATTGATTTTTTGAGTCAAATAAAACTTTTGACTTTAAGAGAGGTATAAAACAACTAATGGTTTGTTATTTAGTATTTGATTCAGTGATTCAGTCATTAAATTCAGAGCACTTTTATCACATTAAAACCCTTTAGACCTTATAATAACAGTTAATTATATGAAATGTCTGATACAAACCGTCTGTTTATCAGAATTTAGTGCAAATGAAATGTTTTTTGGGCTTAAATTTGCGACTATTTAGTGCTCGTAAGGGATATATTCAATGGCTTAGAGTCTTATGTAAAGTGCGGACTGAATGCTAATAATTAATTGCAATTAATTGTTGGACTTATGAATAGATTTGAATTAAATTGCTTTGAATTTATTGTCTAAATGTCTGCAAAAGTGAAAGCTATGCCAATGACTACCACAGAAGAGGATGTGAATGACTTCCCAAATGTAAAGCCACAGAAATTGATGAAATTTATGGACAAAAGGCTTTTATGGAAATCATTTTATTTGCATTTCTTCGTCATATTTCTGATACCAATATTTAATCTGATATTTCTTGTGCCCACAAACACAAGCATTGAATGGCCACTAAGTGAGCAATATTTGGCATTAGCTGTCGCTCTCATTAATTCATGTCTTTTGTATATGAGTTATGAGGATATATACCATCCCTTAGATTATGAGAAGAGAATTATTCTTCGGATCACAGAATTAGCAGAAGTTTTAAACGGTTTCACTGTTTGGGCAGTCGTTGTCCTATTGGTTGACATTTATTTCATTTTTCATATAACAGGCAATTGTTTTAAAGCAATCAATATTTTTGAAGACTTTGATATGGATTTGGTTTTCATTTATTTATTTGAATGTTTTAGATTAATTATAATTTTATATTCATTGAGTTATCAGAGACAAATCAGATTACAAACACTTTTGAGAAACAAATACCTTTACACTAAAGGCCAGGGATTAGTAGATTTAAAAAAACACTATTCATATAAACTGTGAAAATATATATTTATAATAAATAATTTATATTAATTTATCAAGATGGTTTAAAAACTCATTTATTATATTTCCCTGAGGCTTTAGTTGATTGTGAATTCCATATTAATAAATCATCCCTTGGTTATTTTGTTTGTGTTCAAATTATTCATTGAAACACTTCGTTCGCCCTGGTATTTTGTTATTATTGTTGACCCTGATATTTTAATGCTATTTCTAATTGAATTTGTGTGGAGTGAGAAAATCCAATCATTTTTAATGAATTTTATTTTTTTTAAACTAAAGTGTGTTTTTTTATTAAAGTAAACATCTCATGGCTTATGAAGGAAAGGTAGATATTATATAGAAATTATTGATCCTGTATCCATTTAAGAGCTCAATAAATAAAACACTAATCTTTCGATTTAAAAGCAATTCAAACATAAGTTATAAATTGGGTTTAATTTACTTTCAATTCAATAAATTGTGAAAAATGTATTCAATTTCCAAAATAAATAAAATATTATTAATTATACTATTAAATAATTATTAATAAAAAACTTCATTTAAAGAAATATTGTTTGATCAATGTCAATCAATTTTAAACAATTTTCACAATATCTTCAAAATTGATTTCAAATAAACAAACCTTTTATTAAATTTCAATTGAAATCTTGAATACATTTTAAAGAAAACATTTATTAAATTGCTTTTTAAACTACAATTTTCAAGTTAGCAAATACATAGCTATCCAGGTCGTAAATGGTCCAGGGTGTATAATATACATATTGCTTGGTTATGTTCATTTTAAAAATAATATCATACTTATAGGCAAAATATAAAGTATCTTTAAGATCTTAAGTGTGACATATTGTTTGTCAAATTTGATTGTTTCATATCTCCACCCATTGGCTTCCCCACTTAATTTCATAAAAATAAAATCACTTTTAGATGACATCTAAGAATCAATTCATGGGATTAGTTGTCAAAAACATGAATGATCAAGGATAATACATATTTTTAATCATAAATAGAGTTTCAAAATAAAATGTTATTTTTAAACATATTTTGAATGTTTGTTAAATATGTTTATGACTTGAGAGTGAAATCAATTTTTTAAAATAAGAAATATTTTGATGTTTTCTAAATCTTATAAAAATCCAAATCCAGGGTCTGTTGGAGTCGTTGCATATATTTTGTTTCCAATACAAGACAAATCAATACAAAAAATATTTTGTTATGAATAAAATATAAATCAATTTTTATTGTTATTTTGAGTGAAAATAAATATTAATTATTATTATTATTACTCAAGAGATTAAAAGACAATAAATGTCTAAAATGCTATAAAATTTAAGACCAGTTGTTATTCTTAACCAAAAAACGGACACAACTTTTCTTGACTTAAGAGACAATATATTCAGAGATTTGACTTGTTTTTAGGTCACCATTCAATTGATTAAAAAAGTTTCTTTTTTCCATCTAAAAGCACCCAGAGTATAATATAGGTCTGACATAATGGTAGCACTTGTATTTTATTCCTATTAATTGTCAGAAAGGGATTTTATGTCAATGTTATGGTCAGTATTTGTATTAAAATAGTATTAAAGTTAAGAAATAAATAATATTTTGAAAAAATGGTTGTTTTGATTGATATTTGCATTACTCTCCAAATATTGTGATCAAGCAATCAATCTTAAGATACATTGAAACACAATTTGTAGCATAAAATTATTGAATATTTTCCATACAATTGAAGAAAAATTGATTTTTGATATGAAAACTAAAATCCAAACAAAGAATATATAGATTTAAGTTATCATCAAATAAGTAGTTACTAACCTTCCCATCCTTACCATTGACAGCTCCGCCACTCATAATATAGTTGCGTTACATTTGGTATGGTATGAGACACACGGAGAGCGTTGTGTGGACGTCAAGCATAGGCACTGATACCCATTGAACATAGCAGTGGTAGTGATGCGATCACAGCTTCAAATACAGCGCCGATTATATATTGTATTACTTATGGCATCTATTTTTGGGCAAAGTCTTTGTGGGCAACGCATCCACTCTTAGTTTATATTGTCTTTCATTATGTCCTTAGACTTCAATAAAGATAACTAAAAGTCTGTATTTTTATGTGCCTTTCCCATCAACTCCTATATCTTCTGACACTTACTGTAACTTAATTTCAGTGGAAACTTATTTTTAGATGAGGTTTACATAAAACCAAGTCTTAGTTAATCACCCATTGGTTTAAAAGACATGTTATTAAATGTGACTTAACTTCTGGTTTGAGAAAAATCATTAAGACTTCAGTGAAGAAAATGTAATTTTAATTAAATATAAAAATACATTAATTACTATAAAAATTAATGTATTGCGAGAAATACGACTAATATTTGACATTTTGTTGAAGATTTTTCAAGAGATAGAAAGTGATCAAGTTAAGTTATCACAAAATAGTAAGTATTTGATGATACAATTGAAACAATAATTTTATTTCAGACTAATGCTTAAAATATTTTCATAAAATTCAATTGAAATTAGTTTTCAATCATTTGTTTTAATTAATGGTATATTTGTTATGTTTTGTGAATAGCAATGAATACAACACTAGTTTTAGATCAGAATATAACTGAAGAACTGGTGATAGAGTTGAACCCAAACTCTTGTGAATTGTTTACAAACTTTAATTTCTCTGAATATGAGTTCCCAAACCCAGACATAATGAACACCCGTTTTGTTTGGACTGATTATCTCAAAATAATCGTTTGTGTTGTGACTATAATTGTGGTTCTCATCGGAAATACAAGTGTTGTAATCGCAGTGCTATTGAATAGAGCTCTAAGAAATACAATCAATTTCTACCTGACCAATTTGGCGATAGCCGACATACTAATCTGCGTGTTCTGCCTTTGGGTGCACCTCATCAATAACCTAACTGAGCCATTGTATGTCTTGGGCCCAATCATGTGCAAAATCAATGGCTTTGCACAAAGTAAGTGATCAATGCTTTTATTCATTTATAAAACTATTGATTGATTGACAGTAAAACCACACAAAAGTTCTTAACACTAAAAATGACTTCAATTTCGGTTTAAGATTTCATTCATTTTATTATTAAATTTCAAATCCAATGCCATTTATTTGATGAAATCCTAACGTCTATTGAATTGAAGTAAATATCCAATAATTTTCTGAAAGGTCTCTCACATTCATTGACAAACAATGTATACCTGAAGTCATAATTATTTATTAAACCGTTTTTAATAATATAAGACTTTTGAGACATAATAGACAATGATTTGGGAAGTGATGTCAACCTTTGTATCAATATTTCATTAACTAATCACTGTTTAAATTATTTATTACTTTTCAATTCAAACTACTATTGAATACTAATATAAATCTATTGAAATAGTGTTTTCCCCTTAATATAAGGTAATATAAGAATAACAATCCCAGGTCAATTCTGTCAACTCTAGTGTATCTTTTTAAGTCAAGTATACTTTGAATTGACTCTCAAAGGGGGTTGTTGTGAGAATACTGATATTTGTTGTAAGTCTTTAAAGAATACTTGTCTTAAAAACTATTCCCGGTCTTATTGACTGCATTGAAGCATTAAATGAGTGCTTTATTGTGTATAAAATTAAAATTAAATCAATGAATGAAAATTGTAATTAATGTCAAGAGATTTCATTAACTATTAGTCAAATCTAATGAAATCATTCATAGGTGATAAAAAATGTAAATAATTTTGAATCCGTTTATTAGTATTTCAATTGATTTCTTCACTTCAGAGATACTTTTACAGAAATGATTGATCGATGTCTTAAAACAGGAACAAATTTATTTCAATTTGTTTATCAAATGTCTTGAATCGAGGAAAGGGTTTTTATGCTGTAATTCATGTGCGGAGTTTACTACCAAAACAAGTATACCATTCAATGGTTTTAGAGAGTAATCATTGAATTGTTTTTCATACTTTAATTAATTAATTAAGAATAGTAAAATTAAGTTATCTAGTTTAATTTAGACTATTTTATTAGAAACAATAATAGAATGAATGAATTGATTGATTATTGCTTCAGTTTAGTGCCAACTCTGCACACTATTGATAACATGAGACCCCTTTCCCCATTGGAAGTATACTTCTATTGTATTTATAAATTATTAAATGTTTTTGTTTTAAAATCTTTTAAAACTTTTGATGAAATATCAAACTTTGAAAACAATTTATAGATTGAATTGAATTCACTCGAGAATAACATAATTATATTATAGTCTAATCTCAAAGTAAACCCAAAATCAATACAAATATAAGAAATACTGTTTTGTTCTTATTATTCACTATTTTATACACAAAACACTTTCATTATATAAGACATTCACGAAATCCTATCCTTTTATTCAGTTATAAATAGATAGTGAAATGTATTGAAATCAATGTTGTATTCATTTGATAAACACATGAAATGATAGCATCTCTTATGTTAACGGAAAATAAATTCTTAGGAATGGGTTTCTCATTGCTTTCACTCTATTTAACACATTTAAAATATTTATTCAAATATTCAATGCATAAAATTGAAATGAAATGATAAATGTTTTATTATTAATTGGTTTTTAGTTTTAATTATTTGTTTCAATGTTTTTTTATTTTCTTCCATTAAAATGATTTCAAAAAGAAATGTCAAAAGACTATACATTGAAATATCAATACTTACGTAATCCTAGTATTAAATGAAAATATGTTTTTACTTTTATATTAAATACGTTTTATTAAGACTAAAAATATTAAATAGTTATTACTTATAAGCAATTAATCAATTCTTCCCAATACTTATGAGAATTAGATGTCACTTCTCAATTCAAGTTTGTTTTATGTTATATATAAAATTATTGTTGTATCAAATTTTAAATATAAATATCAAACTAATCAGCTATTACAGTTTAAGAAAACCAGGGTGTAAAAGATTGCTTAAGTTTATCGAGAAATCTATATGTTTGTAGTAAAAGGGTTTCAGTTATTCACTAACAATACTTTACCAACAATTTTGTTTTCAACACATTTTTAGGTTTTCTCTTGAGTTTTGATATTTTTAGAAATAATGCAGTGAATAGAGAGACCGTATAAAAACAATATACTCTAACAATAACTTATAAGTGCCCACAATAAGCATCATAAGCTATGCACCCGGCACAAAATATTAAAGATTGCATCCAATATATGGTTAATTTAATTGGTCTTTAATCCCAAACAATAATTAATTACAACTATTAGTATCATTTGATTGCATTTATTGTTATCTTCAAACTTATCAAGTGAAGTAATTTGACCCACAATTCTCAACAATTAATTAAATCAACGGTTGATTGGATTTATTCAAAGTATTAATTAAAGGAGTGATTGATTTATGTTTGTAAATGAGTTTAAATCACTAATTGCTTCATTAGTTTCAGAGTACAGTACGTTATGGATAAGGTGAACAGGTTTGGGTTCAGCGATTTGGTTGATGGTATCCATTAGTTGATGTTATTGATCAGGCATATGAAATGGGGTAATTTTAAAATTTCTTTTTTCCCCCACTACTGGAATAATCGATAAATACTGACTGTTTTTAAATAAAAAATCACTCCCCACTAGCGAACCAAGGGGCAACAAATGTTGAAATTTCTTTTAAATTTAAACTTGATTAGGAATTGTACGTAATTTTTAAAATGTAATTAATATTTTATCGATCATTAATTGCTTATAAATTATTGACAGTCTTACAGAGAAACACATTGTTCATTAAAAATATGCCTAAAGTGAAAGTATATTAATTTATTTTATTAATTTATTTTAACTTATTTTATTTTACTGATTTAATTTATTTTATTAATTTATTTTATTAAATTATTTTAACTAATTTTATTTTACTGATTTAATTTATTTTATAAATTTAATTAATTTATTTTAAAAAATATTGTTTTTAAAAATATTTTTAAATAAATGTTTTAAAAAAATTATTCATTACTTTAAGTAATTTTAGTAAATAAATTTACTTATAGTAATGAGTAAATAAAAACTATTGAAGAAATACAATATTTAAATAAGTTGAATTATTTAAAATTCTACCTTCTTTAACATTTTATAATTGTAGTTTATAACAAATCATAAATATAGTTTAATTATTTTATATTGATTCATTATTAAATATTATAATTTTTATGGGACTATAAAAGAATGTTAATTTGGAGCAGATTTAGATTTTTCTCCATTTTTTAAAACAATTTTCAAAATGGTCTAAAAATTGGAAAAAGCTCCAACCACTAATTTTTACCCTTTTTCATCCCAAATTTCCCACCATTTTTGTATTTGAGATTTACTATATCTTAATTTAGGTATTGTTATAAAATCATAAATTATATAACAGTTTTTGATAATCAGTTGACACTATCGATAACTATTTACATGTATTTGAATCTGTTTTTGGATGAAAATTTGTTGACGCAAACCATAAGTTGATGCAATCCATAGTTGACGCTATACATAATTTTTAACGTTATGTCAATGGGAAGTGGGTTTTGGGTTTGGGCTTTTGTTGAAGGTATCGATAGGTTGACGGTATACATTGTTCACCTTAAACATATCGTACTGTACTATAATAGCTTTGGTTTTTGAAGGACTTGAAAGACTTTGAAGTCTAAACAAAAAGAGAATTTCAGACAAATGACGAAAAAAATAATTTTAATCCAAATCTTATTATTATTTCTTTGAAAACATTGCAATTTATTTTTTGCTTCACTTTTGGTGAAAATAAATATCATTTTTTAAAAATATCTTATTTTTGACAAATATTTTGAAACAAAATTAAAATCTCTTTTAATGACTTTATTTTCGTTTGTATTTTATATAAGAAATAATAGTTTTGTTATTAAAAATTGTTATCAAAATCAAAATTATTACAAAATGTTAACAATGAACTGAGTTTTGAAGAATTTCTATATTTTTTAATGTTTTCTCATTTAAAATAAGATTTATATTTGAGTTCAAAGAAAAACAAAAATTAAAGTCTATTTTTCATTTAAAATGACTTTAAATGAAAAATTAGTTGAAATATTGGATTTCATTGTAGTTTTAGATTTCGTTATTTACTATAAAATACTTAATTTTGATTTTTCTTATTCATTTCTATGAAATATTCAATATATAAACTCAGGGGAATTTTATTAAAATTTCGTAACTAATATTATACCCTTGAACATATTAACTACCGGTAGTAAATAAATATAAGATTTCAATTAAAACATTTCAACTTTATTGATAAAAACCTTTCAAGCACAATATTTTGATTGTTCGTGTACACCTCCAGAGTATTATGCCACCATGGCATAATCTTCATTATTGTGGATATTCTAGACATTTGTTTTCACATTTAGATTGTGAACAAAATAAATGTTTACTCAAGTATTTGATTACTATTTTTGTGCAAATTAACTAAATTTTAAGTCTTTAAACATTTTAACTGTTTTTCAGTTGATTTCAAACTCATATACAATCTATCGATAACTCAATCAATTACTCGCTGGTAATGAAATGTCTATCAAATCTGAAGGGATTTATCTTAAGCCATGAGAAGAGACTATAGCACAGGGGGTATAATTGTGTCACTAATTCAAGTGGATATTCACAATAACTTTATTTCTTATTTCCAATACCTATTGTGAAATAAACAAAACTTATTGTGATTTAAGTTAAATATCAATAGTTTTTTGTTTAATTAACTTATGATTTGAAATCATTGATTAAAAAATTAATTCTTCCGTCTCCTACTCCAGAGCACAGGTTGTACCCAATTATCATAATTGCAAATCAGATAAACAAAAAGCGATTGAATTGCTTATTGTATTTGCAATTTAATATCAATTATTATTTTTATCAATACTTTTATTATTTATCAATACTTAGCAACAAATTGAAGAATACATTCACTGATTCTTGTATTCAATTCGTGAATGAGATTCAGTGTTGTTTCAGATCATGTCATGCGTTGAAGCGTTGGAGGAATTGTTAATATTGTGTGCCATTTATTCAACTCTTGTTTCACTGTCTCACTTATAGCACCCGCAGTGAAGTCTAAAACTTAGTCTAAACTTCACTTTTATCTATATTTGGTATAAAAAAGTAAACTATTTATTGATTTATAATTTTTCATTAAAACTAAATCTTATGTTTGATTAAGCGATTGTTTACTCAAACTATTCAATCAAACACTTATTGCTATTAACGACACGTTTCTCATATTCAGTGAATCAATATTACGGCTGAAGATATCAACAATTGATTTGTAAGTAAACTGACATTTCATAAAAATTTTGATTTGATATTGAAATTCATATAAAATTCTTAAATATCTTGAATACATTTCAATTGATTTTGATTTCAAATATTTTCTTATATTGTGTCAAACATTTGATATATATTTTTTAATATATGAAAACATTTCAAAAACTTATTTTTTGATTTGAAATAATTCTCAGACTTTGTGTAAAACTGCACAAAAAAGGGATTTGTTTTAAATGTTGCTATAAATCAGATATTTTTTCAAATATATTACATAAAGAGAAATAAATTGTTTGAAAACAATATTCAAAAACTTATTTGTTATTGAATAAACGTAAAGCAAAACAGTGTTTGCATTAAAAATGATAAGAAATGTGTGAAAAATAGAGTAAAATATATGTTTGTCTCCAAAATAGCATTTGCTCTCAATAGAGGACCAGAAAAATGTTATATAGAGCACACCATCCCATCATTCACTCAATTATATCTTGATTTTTGGTTCAACTGATTGATTGAATTTATTTTCAAATTTGAGTTTTCATTTGAAAAATATTTTTATTTCTCTACATTTCAATCGATTATGTATTTTGAGAAATGATAACAAGTGATGTATAAGTACTAAACAGCACTTGTATTAAAAGCTTTATTGAAGACATAAGGAATAGTTCAGATGATATGAAAATGCAGTTACAGTATAGGGTTTGTTGGCTCTGATAAAAAATCTGGGGGCGAGAAGTGTTTGCTTAATAATCACCTTGCTAATGGAATATTGATTTTAGAGTAACTTTTTCATTGAATATTATTTTATTTTAAGATTTTCAGTGATTTTAATAATAATATTCATTGTTTTCATTGAATTTTCAATCAATAGTTCATTCACTCGATTATAAATTAATTAATGTTTTAATTAACAAAATATTTTAACTAATGTTTACTTAATCTCTAGAAATAATTCATTTAAATCTTTTTTGTCTAATTTTATCTTTGAGAGCTTATGTTTTTAGTATTGATCCCAGGTCAAATAAGGGCTATTCTGAGAAAAACTCAAACAATTGTGTAACGACTCTTAGTTTTAATCACATCTTTAGCTAATCTTCACAAATGCTTAAAACCTTCAGAGAGTTTAGTGTCAAACTAAGTTGAACATGGATGTTTAACTCAATTTGCTCCACCAACATTTATTACCTGAGAGTATTTGTGAAAGAACAAATTAATTGAAAACCTACTGATATATTGATATTATATTTTAGAAAATTAATTAATATTTTGTTTCACAATGTCTTTAATTGTAATTAAAATTTGCCTAAACTTTGATTTTAATAGTAATTATAATCAAAGTCTTTGTCATAAAAATCAATAAAATATTATTCTTAGTGTTAACTAAACTAATCGATTGTCTCTATCCTATACCACTTGTGCCACAGATACCAAGCTTTTGCTCATTTTCTCAGGTATTCTGTGAGTGATATCTGATATGACTATTAGATGAGAAAAATAATTTGTTTTTCTTGTGATTTGAGTGTTATTTGAGAAGTAATGTGACATTTGTTTCACTCAACTGATGCTTAAGACGTTTAGATTGCCTTCAATTGAATATTAGTATAATTATTATGAAATAACATTTATTTTGTATGAATTGATTGTGGTTTTCAAATGTCATTCAACGTTTGAAAGTTTTTGTTTGAAACATATCACAAGTTAATGACTTTATAAACGATTTCATAAACATTTGTCATTCAATGCTGAAATAGGATTCACTTTAGACTAGACTTAAAACTAACATTGATTTTCAATTATTAATGATTACTTAACTTTTAATAACATTTAAATTGTATATGAATTTTAACTTCAACTCATAATTAGAGACAAAATATAAATATTTCAATCATTTGTCAAATTAATAACATTTTTACTTTTCAAATGATAATAATATATTAAATAATAACCAATAGTTTGACTCATATTTGTTTGAAAAACGTTTTTCTCATTTAATAATTGAGAGTAATTAAGAAAACTCTTTGTTTTTGTTTGAAAATAGCAATAAATTATAAAAACTTTGAAAACAAGTTATTTTTGGACTCAATTGTGAACTAAATTTGCATTTTTAATGAAATATTGTTTAAGTTTGTGAGGAATTAGAAGTAATTGAAATTAAAACTTCAGGGATAGCCAAGGGTTTCACAAAGTTTATATTGTTTTAACTTTACAATTATAATAAAACATAATATTTTAAAATGATTAAAAAGTAATCAAACTTATATAATAGACCTAGTTAATAGTTGACAATATAAAAGTTTGACATTGGTCATTAAACAATCTTAATATCCTTATTCAATTATCAAGGTCTGACGTCTTTCTCATATATTTTTATGAATTTCTTCAACTATTGCATTCAATTATTAAATTACTCGTTAGTGAGAGCACAGGGCTGTCTATTTGTCAATAAAAATAACAACAGTGTTATGTCATCAGTTGTACTTAATTTATAGCAGTTGTATCTGTTTTTTCAGTTGGGGTTTGACTCAAAATAATTTCATTATACAAACGGAAACCAATAAATTAAATGCTGAACTAATATTAACTCTGAATATAAATTCACAGGCTTTACTACCAGTGCTATTAAGCTGTAGGTGTGTTGTGATCGGTCAGACATTGTAATAGCAATTAGATATCAAATAAGTTATTCAGGAGTTAGTCGTAAACTGGTGTCCAATCTGTTAGTCAGTAGTAAAAATGTGATACCAGTGCAGCGGTTATTAAATTGTATGAGCGCTTGTACTGTAATTAACTTCATATCAAAAGTAAAGTTCAAATTAATTTGATTTTTGTGTTAACAGTTGTCAAACCGTTGTATTCACTAATGTATTTGCAAATCACTTATCAGTTTTGCAAATATTGTTCAAATAGTAAGCGTTTAATAAGTGTTTAAAAGTAATTAATTTCAGAAATACTCTGTTTTTCATTAATTATTTCACAACCAATCACTTGTTTTTGTGTAGAATTTGACACTTTATGTCACTTAAAATAAGGGGTAAAATGTAATCATATTTTAATTTTGTATTTATAGTCAAAATGATTTAATTAGAGATAATTTCATTTGGATTTTGATTCACAAATGAATACTTAAATACAATGTTTCATAAGTTATATGATATTGAAATGTTTTTGATGAAAGGTTTGCAGTTTTGAGTTGTTTTTCAATGTTTAATACGCTTAAAAAGGATTTATTATTGTGAAATAACATAGTGAACCTTGATAAAAGTATCTTTTGGGGAAAAGTTATGAAATCTTTATATACAACTTATATGTTGTTAAACCCCTGGAAAGGTATTATTAAAATAAATCTTAGTTAACATTTGAAATCAATATTAAGATATAAAATTGGATTTGAATTCTTTGTATTAAATGTTTCTGTACATTGAATCGGCGAAATTGTTTTTGAGCTGAAACCATCAATAAAAGACTTAACTCCGGATCACTTTATATTACCATTGAAATGTATTTTCAATTCAGATCTTTCGCAATAAATAGATTAAAGGTTTCGTAAGAATGTTAAAAAAATAACATAAAAATCACTTAAACTTATTATTATTGTATTGAAAACTGTTATTAAATATATTACAGCACAAGTATTGAACAATCATCAATTACTAAGCTCTCATCAATTACTGAACAACCTTTCTTCAATCATATAATTTCATTCCAAGTATATTTTGATTCATTTCTGAATTTAAACCATTATTTTCGCAATTTTTGTATTGAACTTCAAAAAGCAATTTCAAATGTAATTGAAATCATTATACAATTGCTTTCATTTTTATCAATAAAAATGAAAACAATAAAAATCATTAATGACTTCCTAGTAATGCCAAACGTTCATGGAATCTATCCAGTCTTATAATATACCATTGGTGAGTTATAGAGCTATTAATAAATTTTGTTGTTTATAAAAACAGGGACAAAATTTACATATCATTTGAAACACAATATCATTGAAAACAAAACAAATTTAAAATAAATTTATTTTTCATTCAATATATTGAATAGATTTTGAATAATATATCTGAGATTTGAATTAATTTTAAAATATAAAATGTAATAAATATTTGAAATGAAACGAAATTCAATAAATATTATGTGAAAACTCTTCCAGCAATTTTAAAAATACTTTATTATTAATGATTTAATATTTTGTGAATTCAAAAATGATTGTGATTTGAAGTGAATTTCATTTATGGTTTGTTTGTATTACTTTCCAATACTTTCCGATGAATTTAAGATATTTTTGGATTTCTCTACAAATGTAGAGTAAATATCAATACAAATGTTATCCAACCATAAAAGTATGGGATTTTTGGGAATTCAGTCTTAAATAACAGATTAATAAAAATAATGAGAATAACTGGAAATAACGGCTCATTTGACGCATAAAATACTAAATCAATTAACTTTTGTTCAATGTTTTGGTTATTATAACTGAAATTGATTTTCATTTCTTTGTCATAAAAGCATTATTTAAGTAGAAAATCAAGAAAATTATTTTTACTGGTATCTTTCAAATACTATAGTAAAGTAAATATGATATAAATAATATTAAATCAAATGAATTAATAGGACTTAAGGGGTATTGTAATAAAAATATAGTAAATTGTTTGTCTCCCATAAAATATAGTGTGAAAGGTGAAATTACTTTTAATCGTGAAAGTTACCTAAAATTAATTATGCCATTGATTATATTATCCAATGTTTAGTTAATTGATATTTAGTTTTTTTAGTGAATCCAAAGATTTAATACAAACATTGTATGAAATAATAGTTTTATTGCGACTAATAGTCCGATATTTTATGGTTTAAGTTGTTTTGAAATTAATATTAGATTTTATTATGTGTTTTATTACGAGTTTTTCATTGAAGTATAAATCAATACAAAAACTATCATAAATTTTTAATGAATAATGTTTGAAGAAAATGCAAATTATTTATTATGGAGGAAATTTCCATAAGTACCACCTTGTACATTTATATTTCATTAATGGAGTTTAGTTGTTTTAATAGAAATTATTTCTGTTGTAAATATTTAATCAAAAAATAAGATATGAAAAAACAATTCAAACTATTATTGAATAAATATAAAAAATATTTGTAAAATATAGCTCTACTGTGAGTTTGAATTGTATAAGCCATAAGACCAAGATGATCTTGGCAAGATCACTGTAAGTTTGTTGAATATATCTCTTACCGTTGAATACCTGAGTAAATACCGCTCTTATGAACTTTTATTAAATTTTTGTGTCAAACCTATAGATAGATTGAATTGAATATTAATAAATGAGTTTTTATATTACGAAATGATTACAACATTCTCTGAATTCATATTAATTTTATATTTATATCAAATATCATTTGGTTTTGAATTTCCAGCACTTTTTATAATTAAAATATCAGTTCAAGCACATTAATTATTATATAATTAATCTCTACTGAAAGAAATTATAATTGAAAAAATAAAGGGGCATATATTTCAGCCCCTGTTCTTAAAATCGTCATAAAAGTGATAATTTCTTTTTGTGGAAAAAAACATTTATTTCATTAATCAAAAAATAAAATGAATTTAATGTCAAATATAAATATAATTTAAATACAAGTCTATTATTGGCATAAAATATATTCAAAATTTATTTCAGATCTAATAGTTTTGCAAATATTATATCGTTTTAGACGACAATTATTCACAAATAGTATAAGAATTGACTTTATTTTGAAAATTAATGATTTTTTATCAGTGAATTGAAAACATAATACAAAGTCATAGAGTGATCATTGATTCCCTTATTTATCATATTTTCAGACAAAGGGGCGAAACTTGTATTATTCAGATGTGCTTGTTTGTCTTCCAAAATAATTTAAGCCATGATTTTGTGTAACTTTGGATCAAATGTTGTATCGGTTTTGTCGACTACAAAGAAGTCAAACATTTCACTAACACTTGTCGTCGGATTGCTGTTGGCTATAATGGCACTCAACTGTAATGCCGTCAGTTATTACAGCACAAGTGGTTTGTAGTCAAACAATACATTAGTGTAATCGATAATATGTGTGATTTTGAAACTGGATAAGTTATAAATGAAATTATTATTCAAGTATTTGTTTAGGATTTTATTGTTTATTGAAATGAAGGAAAAATTTCTTTAAATTTTAGAAATCTTATGAATTCTTACTTCAAAAGTGAAAACAATAATTAAAAATTGTTTTTAAGTTTTATATTAAATATATTTTTAATAAAATTCATTTCAAAATCAAAATATTATTGAAAATATTATTGAAAATATTATTGAAAATATTATTGAATTTAATCTTTAAATAAGTTTTAACTAATATTTAATATCTATTTATAGATAATGAGATCGCAAATGAATTTTTAAGCGATTACACTGATAACTTTGTCCGTAGTTTTTATAGTAATCCCAAGTAAGTAATGAAAATTAATATTTTTTATATCCTTTAATGACATAAAAGTATAGATTTGTTGTTATATTAAGTGAAATTAAAGTCATATTTATTTTCAATTAATAATTATAATCTGATTTTACTCTCAATTCAGACATAATTTTATAATAAAATTCTCAAAAACTATAAACAATTAACATTTTTTTCTTAGTCTTAATTAATAATTAACACCTGACTCAGGGGCATTTTATATGATATTATTATACTAAGAATGTTGATTATAAAAACACTGAAACGTTTACCTTTTGATAATTACTGCTACTTATCCTTAAAATGATCTCAGATTTAATTAATATAAAAATTAATTCACAATTTAATTGATTTTTTTCACAAATAAAATGATAACAAAAATAGTTTTCAATTAATTCATGAAAAAAAAGTCAAACTTTCATTTCCTATAAAATATTTGACAGATTTTTATTTGAGATAATTTTCACTCAAAGGACAGTTAACTTTGATCTCAAAATTATGCACTAATTATCTAACAATTTATAGATTTATTAATTATCTAGATTAATTGGATAATTGAAAAATTATTCAGATCAGATTACTAATAATATATTTTTAGTTTCATTATGTTTTAGGGCTTAAAATGTATTGTTTTGACAAAAATATGTTAATCTATTAAACAATTGAAAGTTTGATTATTAGACGATCCAGATTCTCAAAGAGATGTCTAAAGAGGGGAATGTCCTGTGACCACAGGCCTGACGACTGCTGTTCCAGTTCTCTATGTCGATGTAATTTATGGGGTGAGTAGTCTTTACGCTAATTTCACCAAGATTTATTAATTTAATTAATATCTTCAGTGAGAAATACTTTAATAAATGTTAACAAAAGCGTAAATAAGTCAGAAATGTGTGTCTCTTGTAGTCTAAGGCTAAGTGCTTGGACTCCGAGGCATAGACTTGAAGACCTATTTCATAGAGAAATACTCAATACTTGTGTTCATTCACTCCTATAATTGTAATTAGAGTTTGATTTCTGAGAAAACCTTTTGTTTTGGTTTGTATTTCTGTGAAAACCCTTTCATTGATTAATAATAGGGTTTGAAAGGTTAGATCCGTTTTAGTCTCACATCTGTTACAGAGGTTTTGTTAACAGTGATGTCATAATCAGTTATAAACTTAGACTTTATTTAATAATTCAAAACAAGATTTGAACTATTTTTACAGTATTTACGCAAAACTTCTTTACAATTGATATTTATTTAAACACTTTTTCAATCAATTTAAGGCACAAACTGCAGGTGTAAACGGATTGGTCTTCTTCAGAGGTAAGCTATAGTGTTTGTTTATAAAGGAGTGACCAAGGGTGCACTAAAGTAAATAGGAATCAATAAAATATCTAATTTATTTGTTCAGGTGCAGAGTTTAGAGTCCAATATAGATACCTTGATCATTCTTGCTTATTTATAACTAAGTTGATTAGGAAATACTAGATAACTATAATTGAAATTTTTGATCCTTTACTTTATAGATGGGGTAAATAAGTCGGGAATGGCTTTCAATTGATTGAAGAAAATATGTGAACATCTCTTCGGAAACGATAAATATTTTAATTTATTTTTTATGTAATTCTTAACTAAAAGTAAAACTGTTTTCAAGTTTTTGTTTCATTCGTTGACTACTTATTATTGCATTGTTTTTTACATTTGATTGTAAGTAAAGATTTTTTTTTACTTAATTTAAGTTTTAATTAAATTATTATTATTTTTTAATGAAATTCAATTATTTATCCAAAAAATCTCTAAACGTATAATAAATGTCCAAAAAATAAAAGATTATTTCAATTGTAGGCAAAGAAGTCTTTATTAAGTCTTAATTAAGTAATATTTTTCCCAAATATTTTTAATTAACAAAAGTTTTGTTCAAAAAATCCTTCAAAACGTCAACAAAATTATCATTTATTTTGTAATTTTATTAAACAATAAATAAAGATATTATTAAAACGTTTTGCTTTTTATTGTATATAATATTTGAATTATTATATTAATTGAAATCTAATGTAAAGTTATATACAATTATGTAATTCAAAGATCAGTTTAAGAAATATTTTGTCAAAAAATAAAAGCGATTATTATTTTGATTGTTAATAAAAATCAAAACAAATTTAAGGGTGAAATACAAAAGGGGTATTAAAAAAGTAATTGTTAAGACGCCCACGAATTTGTCCCAAATTATGGGCTTTTTGTTTGCGTTACTATTTTCAGCAATAATTGCATGAATTGTCTCATTATTTATACCAAAATTCAATTTGAATACAATTTGTTCACTAAAATTGAATTCATGTATATTTATAGTGAATTGTTGTCCAAAACTGAGAAATTGTTTACATTTTTTGAAATGAAATTTATGTCCAAAAGAGATATAAAATTGGGAGAAATGTTGGCTTTTTTGTTGAATTAAATAAAACTGAAACCACTTTTGAGACGAGAGTTTTGTCCCAAAAAATGTGTTATTTATTTTCCAAAAGTGTTTTCAAATTGAAATTGTGTTTACATTTAATGTGAAATATTATATTTTGGTGAAAATACTCTTTACTTTTAGAAATGACCTGAAATTGTATTTTGAAAACCAAAATAAGATTAAAATTTTATTAAAACCAATAGTTGTATAGATAACTCAGTCAGGGGTTAAATTGATGAAACTGTTATCAAGGGGTATGACAGACACTTATATTGAAATTTTAACTTGACAATTTTAATGTTCACTTGTCTAACAAATATTCCATTGAATACTTGAGTGAAAACCTTTAAAATTGTTTAGATTTTGTGTTTATTCCCTGTTTTTAGTGAAGATTTATTGTTAATAAAAATTCAGTTAAAGTTTTGATTTAATTTAAAATCAATATTTCAAAAAGTCTTGAATGAAGTCAACACTACTTGAAGTAGATTTCATAAATCAAAATAAAGTTTCAAAACTCAAAAGTATTGAGAAATTATTGAAATTATTTTCTCTTTTCAGACAAAAATCGTTTGAAATTAGTGTTTAGTTTCCATTTTAATTGAAAATTGTTTTTAAAATATCAATCATTTTGTTGTTATTTACAAAACAATTTCAATACTGTTATTAAGACATCAAAATTATATCATTAATCAATTCATTCATTATTTTCCAATACATAGTGTACTCCACTTTGAAAACAAAGTTTTACTCAATTATGCAAAAAATAATTTGCTGTCAACGGAAAGGGTTATTAATTTACTCTTAATCTCGATTCAAATGAGTGAAACAACTTTACAACTGCTGTTAAGTCATATGAAATGCAATTTTCAGTGAAAATAGTGACAGAAATTTGTTCCTTTGATTTTTGGTCCTTTGTTTAGTCGTGGGTCAGACATCAAAAACTCCTGAATCACTCGAGAAGTCATTAAAGTGCTCTTAAATACCAAAAGATAAGGCAATCAAATGACATAACAATATATTTTATGCGATATTAAAAACTTGGAAACCATTTAACGGTTTAATGTATTTTTTGATCATTATTTCAAATGTGCTCTAAATCTGGGATTCAGTTAATACTTACTCTGAATTTGAAACACATTTCCCTTACTTTGGGATTACTCTTAAAATTGAAGGCTTGGGAGAAGACTTGATTAAACATTAATTGTAAATATCAATGAAAATACAATAAAGTCTTAAAATTGTTATATTTTGTTATGTTTTCTCGTTTCCGACAAAACAATATCAAATTCATTGTGTGTTTCGTTGATATCAAATGACAAATCAATATATTTTAGACATTTTTGTCACAAAATTGTCTTTCAGTTGATTTAATACTTCTTATATAACACAATATTATTGAGTTTTAAGGCTATCCTCCAATCGATACTTAATATAGAGGTTTGTCTTCAGTGTGTTTGAGGTCTTAAAAGGCTAACACTCTTGACATGATTTACTTGACTGTAAATACAGTCTCACCTCAAGAGTTGATAACTCATTAAACTGAAAATATTTCCAGTTTTTGGATTGAAATTGTATCTCAACTACCGATAAGTCTATTAATTAATTCAAAATTCAATTGTTTTTGAAAATTCAATTAAACCTTTTATATAACAAGTGCTTCACACCTTGTGCTGAGTCTATTGTAAACCAATTATTATGAGTTGAGATAAACAGGGGTAGAAAAAATAAGGGGGTTAAAAACAGTACTTCAGGGGTAGAAATCAGTCAATCAATCAAAAATATTAATTCATTTCAACAATAATAAAAGTTTTTTTTAATATTAAAAAATTATATATTTTTTCATAACTTTTCAATTCATTATTCAATAATATTGAAGAAATTAATGATAATTATTCACACATTGAAAAATAATATCAAATATTTCGTTGATTTATATAATTATTATTTATTTTATTCAATATTTTATGAATAAAAATATTTTGTAAAAATTATTTCGTATTTTTTGTGAAAATTTCCTCAAAATTGACTCAAATTTGAGATTACATTGAAATCAAAATAGACTTTCCATTCATTATGTTTGAGAGAAAAATGTTTTATTGAAAATCATTTCAATTATTATCTCAACAAAAAAATAATGAATTTAAATGAAAGAAAAATATTTTTTTGATAATAAATAATAAAAAATAGTTCAAAACGTTTTGAAATTTAAAATCTAAACAAAAAATCATTATTTGATTTCATGGTTGAAATTATTTAACAATTATATCTAAAGATAACAATTATATTCCTATATTTAAGGGGTATTTCATGTTTTATATCTATATGCGAATCTCAAACAAGCAGTCAAATTGAATAGTAGTTTATATCTGTTGAATACAAATCACTTGATATTCATTGAGTGAAATCATATACAAAAATATTTCTTTCAAGGGTTAGTAAACGGCAGCAAATGTTTTGAAATTATAAAAGGTTTGAATCATCGCTATATATATAACGACAGGTATTTCACTAAAGTTTATTATAACTAAAACTAATATATTCCGAGCACTTTAATGAAAATCTCAAAAGACTAGATAATATATTATATTTATATTTGATACTTGAACAGTTTTTCTTAGAATTGCATTTACAATAAATGATTTCAAGTTTTTCAACATTCAAAACATTTTCATCAATCCTTTGCCTGTTTTTTAAGTAAAATACAATTTGTTTGTTGTTTTGATGAATAAATCGATCAAAAGAAGCAATAATTCAATTATTCGTTGATTTGTTGAAAACAATTATTTTTTATACACTTTTGCATCAAATTTGGGGAAAAAAGGTTAAAAACTTTGTATGTATTGAACGTTATGTGAGTTTTTTTGTTTATTGCAATGAATCGGCTTTTGATATAACCGGTGGCCGCCTATAGACTAACAAAACCGGTTGTCTTGTAATAAATATAAGTCATAACTTGTATGGCAAACAGTATAAGCACTCCGGGACTCACTGTCTGTCCATCATTTAAGTTTGAGACCTGTTAAGGACTAGTAGTAGTAGTAGTAATGCCGGTGCTCTCTAACATCACAACAAACGATTCCATCGACTCTTAAATACTGGAAATACAAGCCTTGAAAACAGTGTATTTGAATGAAGAGATAAAACCATTTGTTGAACCACTGATTGCATGCTTTAATGCAATACCTATTCTCACATTCAGTCTCAGAGACCAACAGATTCTTCAATCATATCAATAGTATTGAAGAGTTTTTCTCATTTGTTATATTGTGTGAGAAAATAATGTGATTAAATGTTTTCCACTTTTATTTGACTCTCGTATTGAATATGTATTGAGAAAAAACTTGCGATTGTTTGAAACCCTGAACCTCTTGTGTGAAAGTTGTCTCAAATAATTAATTGTTTTTCAGCTCTGATTTATATTCAGGTGTTTTGCTGTTTACGACCGATAATAATAACTTTCAAACTTAACAGTGATTTATATTTTTATATAAGACTTACGAAAAAACTCTTATCAATACAACTCTAGACAACAGTTTTTGGCTTATCATTAGACAAATAAAGCCATTCCTGAAGAAGATATCATTCAACGGCTCAACAGTTAATGATTTCAATATATTTGTTGTAATATTAAGTGAAATATCACTGACTTTTCAATCACTTCAAGCAAAAAAATGAAAATATTTTTCACAACTATTGTTTCCGGAAATCAAACCATAACTTGAGGTAAATATTTGAGTAATATATCTAATTTTCTAACTTTTTATAACAACTGTGAAAAACCTTTTCCTATAATTTAAACTTCAAATCTAAGTGACCCATGAATTAGCAAAAAATGTTTTCATTTTAAATATTAATTTAAATGTTTTTTATATTTTAACTTAAATTATGAAACATTTTATTTGATTCTTGTTTTTTTCAAAACAATTCTTTGAAAATATATTATTTTTGTTAATAAATTGACATTAAATTTGAAAAACGCATAAAAGTTGTGCCACTTTTTGGACAATAATTCAAAACTTTCAAACTTTTTTGAAATGCATTTCATTTGAAATTATTATGAAATGTGTTTTTGATAACATTATTTGATTGGAAATTCAATACAATATATTGCAAACACATTTGCATTACATTACTTTCAATTGATATCAAATAATAAAAGTAATAGTCATTTCAGTCTTCAATACATTGAAAACTATTTATCAATTTTCATAATAATTATGTCTATAATGACAGGAATTTAATGCCTTTTGTGACAAAACGAAATAACTTTTAAATATTTATATGAAAGCAATGAAAAGCAATAAATTATTTTATATTTTATACAAATTTCAAAGAGTTTTTCGTTTGAAATATAAAAATATGTAAATTATTTCATACTTTTTATTATACAGTGAATGAAAACAACATAAACTGAGTTGTGATTCATTCATAAGTTATTTAATTTCAATACTCAGCGATATTTTTCTCTCATTCATGTGTTTTGTAATGATTTAATCGCAATTTAATTTATACCTTCCCTACCGTTCCCTTCCCGTCAGAGATGTTATTGAAAAAACATTTATTAAATTATTTTTAATGTTAATCACAATAAAAAGTTAACTCAATATAAAACACTGTATTTCTTATCAACGATTGATTGTCGCTATGATTGAGATCTCAAAAGAGTTTTTGGTTCAAAACAAGAGAAATATTTTGCTATTAATTGAATACAATTTAAATAAATTGTTATTTTTATGAATAAAATGCCATTAAATTTGAAAATTTCTATTTATTCACTAATTTTAGTTCAAAATAATGTCTTAATATGAAGTCAAATGAAATTTTATATAATAAACAACAAAAACAGTATTAAAAGCAATAAATTTTGTGCAAAAAGTCATTTTCTAACTCTCATTATAAAACAACTTTTATATAAATATGAAAATTGGGTTCAAATAAATCATTTCATGAAGTAATCGGAAATACTTGAAGATCACGTTATTAGGAGTGGTATTTCCGGTGGCTTCCCATTAAAGATACTACTCAACCAAATTGACCCCCTTTGCGGATCTAGTTTATTTTCAATTTCAATTATCTGAAGGAACAGGAATATATAACTTTGTCTGTTGTCTATTACTGTATATCATGTGTTTGTGTAATAATTTCCATGAAATTGTTAATTAAAATATATTTATAGCGAAAATATTAGTCAATGATTGAAAATCTCTTTCAAAATATTGATTAATAATTTCAATAATGCTTTAAATAAGTTTTATTTTTAGCGATATTTCAATACAAATATTGTTATAAAAGAGAAATGGATTTAAAATTCAAAAATCAATTTATTTATGAAAACAATGCAATCATTAAATCACTATTTGATTGTCATTTAATTCATGAATCGAGTGATCGATCACTTATTGCCAAAACCAACTGTCCATTAGTCTATTGTTTTGAATATTTAGTAATTTTCATCAACTTTTTCGTTGACTTTAACACAGATTTTTATTAGAAAAAGCAATTTCTCACAAAATAGGTCTGAATTTTCAAACAAAACATTAATTTGTTTTCAGAAAACATTTGTTTTGAATGTCAATACTCTGAATGACATTACAAAACAATATTAAAATTATTTTTCAAACACAAGACAATAGTAATGAACAGAAAATTTGGGTCAAAACTAATTAATCCATTGTTTTTAATCCCAAATGCAATAAATATCTGTATTTTCTTTCTGTCGATACGAGTCTTATCTGTATTAAAAAGTTTTTTAACACTTAATAGAAAGTTTAGTTGTGTTTTGATAAATGAAAATACTATAACAAAAAATAATAGCTCCAGGGTTTGAATGATAAAATAATTTATTATTGTTTTAATAATATGTGTGAATGTTTTGCATGCGTTTTGTTTTAAACTGATGATAAATTTGAAAACATTTTATACTTATTATTAAAAATTTACTTTTATTTCAAAGTAATATTAAAAATATTTATTTCAAATGAATTGAACAAAAAGTTTTAAAAATAAAGTAAAATGTGTATAAATATTTCAAAATGTCAAAAATCAGGGATAATTTGTGCATAAATTGAGTTCAAATGTATGAAAAATATTTTATAACCTTTGAGAGCGCCGGCGGTTAGGATTAGTTGACATTTAATTCAGTTGTGATCATTGAATGCAATGTTTTATCATTTAAATTGTGTATTGATTTCAATGTTATTTTAATGCAAATCAGTTTTTATTTGTCTAATAGTTAATGACATTAGAGCACAGGTAGTTTTATATTCAATGTGAAGTCGGGTGGGAACGGTAGAAATGATTTAAATCTAAAGTCTATTTAAACATCATTTGAATGATAAACACAATTAAATTAATTAAGAAAACAATTAAATGAAAACAAAAACAAATCAATTGTTAACTAATTTTAAACCAAAACATAGTTTACAACAAAAATCATAATTAAATTGAAATAACTTTTGATTAAAACTTTTTTTTATATCCTTTTTGTTTGTTTCCAAAATTAAGACATATTTTTGATTTAAAGTTATTATTGTTTGTGTTTTTTATGTTGTATTTATTTCATGTAATAATTCAATCGTTTGTTTAATTTATTTTCACCTGAATTAAGGGTTTAATTATAAATTTGCAAAAAATATGTTTATCTGATCTTTGAATCAAAATTTTGTTATAATTTAGATGAAAATCATAACAAAATTGTTGAAATGTTTTATCAAATTAGTTATAATTGCAATCATTTTTTGTTTATCATTGAATCAAATGATTATTTTGATAATTAGTTCATAAACTGAGCGATGAATAAAACTTTTTTCATTAATAAATCAAATGTCTTTTCCTATGGTTTGAGTTGTGGTCACAAAAAGGTACAGAAATTTTGAATAATTTTAAATTTTATTTTTAAAACTTTTTAAAAACAATTTTAAATCTTTAATCATTGAAGTCGAGGGACAATT
Source organism: Pantelozetes paolii (assembly GCA_034687845.1). Taxonomy (NCBI): domain Eukaryota; kingdom Metazoa; phylum Arthropoda; class Arachnida; order Sarcoptiformes; family Oribellidae; genus Pantelozetes; species Pantelozetes paolii. The sequence continues at coordinate 25,429 of JAQGAT010000264.1, forward strand.
GATTTGAATAATTGCCTTCAGTTTTGCTATTTTTTAAGATTTTCACTAAGATTTCAATCATTCACTGAAAATAACTATAAATTTATTCATTTCCTGATTAATTGTTTTTGATTTTTGCCAAAAACATAATTATATCACAATTTAAGGTAAATATAGTTTTGAATAGCCTTTCACTGATTTTTAAAATATTTTTGTCAAAATTGAGTACATTTTTAAAAATACAGTTATTTTTGAAGTCATTTTAAAATTGAGATTAGTTTTACTTATAATCGATTATAAAATCAAATATTAATAATAAATAAAAACTTAATTCACTTATAAATAACCCAATAATTGAGTGCAATGTTTGCCAATTATGATCATGTGTTGAGACTTTAGGCAAAAGTATTTATTTTGATATTAAGTTATTTACCAAAAAATCAGTTGTTTTTGTCACTCCTTCTGGAAATTGAAATTTTATTTAACCATTGATTTGACGAAAGTTTTTCTCTGAACTCAATTTGATATTAATTTATAGATAACTGAGTGTTATATACATTAATATCCACTCAATTACTATTAGGATATAAATAAAAGTATAGGTTTTGTATAAAAATATTAAAATGAGTTTAATTTTTGGCTAAAATTGTAATCAAATGATAAAAATCTAAATTTAGTTTTGGTTTTAAGGGAAGAGATATTTATCTCAATTAAAAGCCTTTATTTTTATTTATTTAATAACTCATTAGAGACGGAGAGTTGAAAGCAATTAAATATAGGAAATGATTGTCTTATAATAAATAAGACTCTTATTTAATGTCAAAAATTATAGTCAAACACAGAGTATAACTATTTTTACGCTTTATTTGTGACTATTTTTGAAATATGTTTTAATAATAAAAACATTGAATTGCAATACTATTATCGGTATTGGATATGAAATCACAGTATTTTTGGCATCAAATCATTTGATATTTTGTTCACATATTGCTAAACATTATGAAATAATGTTAGATTAGATTACTCTCGGCTTTAATGTGTATTTCGCTCAGGGATGATTGAGATTGATAGGCCTAAAGAGAGTCAAAGGGGGCGATCTAACAAGTCCACAGGTGCATCGATAGTAATTTCATTGGCATCATAACAGTTTTGTCGCCCCCCTGAGCCGTTTTGTTTATAATTTCATTGGGGTTTTTGTCCCAATTAAACAATGACACCCTTGGCTTGACATTTGCTAATTGTGTTAAATGTATGCTAAGAGCAAATGTTTGGTTGTTATAAATGTTTAGCTCAGAGTCAAATTGAAATTTTAATTAAATTGTGAAAAAAAACAAATTCACAGCTCTTTCTGAAAATAGTTTTCAATTAAAAGTTGAAAATAAATGCAAATATCAGTAAATCTTATCTTTTTTATTGGTTTTATAGAAAATTTCAATAAAATGTTTGATAAAACAAAAATAGTTTGAGTGAAATATCATTAAAATTTATTTGCAATTCAAGGCATAAGCAAAACATTTATTCAATTAAGTGTTTGAATGAAATAAAATAATATTTTATAAAAATGACCTCATTTTCAACACCACTGTCTCACTGTCTCTCTGTATATGGGATTTCAAATGCATTGTCTGTATTGAAGATGAAATCAATTCTCTTTAGATATATGTCTTTGAAAAAACAATATTTGCCTGAACTGTCTCTGGTCTCCAACTGTTCCCCAAATTCAAATTGATTTTCACATTGCTTTATGAAAAATGTCAAATAAATGATTAATGAGTAATGAAATACCCCTTCAATGACATCCTGTGCTCTTTTTTGTGAAGCAATTGTCAAATTCAGTGATATTTAGCTAATGTTCAGAGCATTTGATTCATAACTAATTGTTTGTAAAAAATATAATTAATATTTCTTTTTAAAAATAATTAAAATTCTTGAAAGAAATCCAAAAGAGGTATAAATCATCAATAAAAACCAAAACCAAAACCAAAAACACAATAATTAATAAAATGATTATTATTTCAAATAAAATTGTATTAGTTTTTACTATAGTCTCATAATTTATGCGTAATTTTAACAATAAATGAAAGAAATAACAAAAATAATGATAAAAATTGTGTTTTTCTTTACAAAGAAATAATATTTTTGGCGAAACTATTGCTAAAAATAATACTTAAATCAGATATTAATCAATAATTAATTTGATATAAAATATAAGAGGAGTTTTCAATAGATTATTGAATATAACGTATTATTATTGCCTTAAAGTTGACCAAGATTATTGAGCAATCAATATAACGGGCCCTAAATTGGGATCAATTTTATCAGACAATGTGTACTGAAAACTAAGAAAATTGTAATTTTAAGGGAAAATAAAAATTTTTGGGAAATAATTGAATGAATGAATAGTTTTGTTGTTTTTCTCTGTTATAATCAAATTTAAAGTTTTTTTCCTTAAGAAACATGACTTTTGACACAAAAATATATTTTAAATTTCAATTGAATTCAAATGTGAAACACGTTTCGTCTGAAGAGGACTGAAATGAGTTTAAAAACTCATCGATAGTAACAATATATTAAATATATTTTTGGTTTTGGTTTTTAATTCATGTAAATTGAAATCAAAGCTTCGTTTGGTGTTTGATATCTATTTTTGTCATCGATTTAAATAATTTGAAGATATTTTGTGCAAAAGTTCAATGTTTTCATTAATTTGATATTCAAATCAACGCTTAATGTTTGCGTAAATTGTAATCAAATGCTATTTAAAACTTTTGATTGACTTTCGCAACAAATAAATAGGATTTTTGCAAAACTCTTATCAAAATACACGAAACGATTTGATTTGTGTCTCTATTAATCATTATTTAGTATTTAAAACAGCATTTAAACAAAATTTGTCAATAAATAAGCGATTGTTGTGTTAAATAAGTTGAGAGGACCTGAAGCTATGGGCCATTAATTGCTTGTTGTGATGAATAACAGGCAAACAAAGCAACAAAATATTTGTTATTTAATATAAGATTGTTTTGAAATCAAATTCAACTCTTCTGTCAAAACAAATGTCTGTTATATTTGTCTATCAATTATTCATTGATTTGTAAACATCTTCAGGCACTGAAGGGTCGGCTCTTAAAAGCTCTGATATTAAATACATGTTATAATTGCCGGTAGATATGGGTTAGCAGGAGTTGGGATCATCGCTATCATACTTGTGCTCATCTACTACTGGATTTGTGTGCTTTAAAAACCTAATTGTGATTCAATATGTTTACTAAAAACAGAGTCAAAACATTTTTGTTGAATTAATTTTTAGCGTTTATTTTATAAGACATTAATAATTTGGTGGATCAGCGCCTCTGAGTGCTATCGCATACCTTTCCTCTGATCTGAGGGGAAAAATACTGTTTTGTATTACACATAAGAGGTATAGCTATGCGGAAGAAACCCATTTATTAACAAATTATAGTTTATCTAAGATTTCGTATATATTTAGACATTTTATTTGCTTTTTCTTCAATTGAATGAATATTTTTTGTCTAAAACATTGAAAATAATAGAAATTCTTAAGCGTTTTTGTTATCCATAGAAATATCAATATAAAGAGTGAGCAATGTGAATTTGTATCAGTTTTGAGCATTTCTTTCAGTTTTCAAGTCATGATTTGAGCCAAAAAGCAAATAGTATATGAAATCTCAAACAATAAAACTACAAATTAATTATGTTTTCATTATTCCTATGTTTAATGCAATAATCGTTTTGTGAAATAATAGTCAAAGAGTTTATGTTTGCAAAAAAAAACTATTGAATACATAATCCAAGCAATGAATCTCTAGTACTATTTACTATTATATAAGACAAATACCTTTTTATTATATTTTATTACAAATTATATATTCGTGACTCAAATCCCCCCTTAATTTGAGTCAAGCAATCAAGTGGTCAGACATTTGTAGTCAAAGTTTTTCCTCAATTTAATTATAATGAGTGAATAAATGATAGACCGATCCAAACGTCTGAGGGTTTTGTTATTCAATTTATTAATTGTTTATACAATTAAACGATGAATTTTTAGCTTCGCTTCAAATACCCCCTGAATATAGTGAATATGTGTTAAATAGGACACAAAGTGAGGAAAACATTTTCAAATTTATATTATTTATTGAAATCTATTGAAAAATTATTTATTTAATCTTAACATCAATTTTATTTGAATTGAATTTAAGGGGGATTTTGTTATGAATAAACTATTTTTTGTTATCTTTTAAATGAAAAAAGTTATCAATTAATCAAATTATAGATAACTTTTGTTATCGTTTAAACAAAATTGTTGTGAAATTTATGTTAATTTCATTAAAAGAAAAATATTTTGTTTTAAAAAGTTTTAAAAATTATTGTTTGTGTTTTCCTTTTCATTACTGTTCCTCTTATTTTCGCACAGGGGGTCAAATTGGGTAACTCAGGGAAAGCTAGTGTTTAGTGAACACAAATATTATGCTAGAAATTAAGGGAAGTGTTTAATGTCTACCAGTTTTAGATCATTTAAAACCTGATTTACACTTCAGTGAAGCCCTGGTTATCCCAGCAATGATTTCTCAATTTTCACAGTTTTAAGACGAGTTTGAAAAGTATTTTCTCAAAAATTAACACTTCTTTTGAAAAGCAAAACATATTTTTGTACTAAACCTTGGATCGAGAAGTCTTGAGTGAAATCCTGGTTATTATAAATAATTAGTTTTTTAAAACGTTTTTATGGTTTGAAGTATTTATCTTCAGTTATGTACTGATGGATTGAATATGTCTTTGAATTACGTCATCCATAAAGTATTGGTGAAGATTTAGTTGCAATGAGTGGTTTGAAAATTGCGTGAATTGTAAATGAATATACGGTTGAGTCGAGAAAATGTGTGTATAAACCAAAACCTCTTCACATAATTCAAAGTAAATTTTGAGAGTATTTGAAGCGATTTCTAGCGATTGTTATAAAATTTTTTCATCCATAAGACCATAATATATGGTTTGTCTGAATGAATGAAAGATGAATTTTATTGTTAATTATTGCATGACTTATACAAAAGTGTTTTGCAAATGCTCTGCAAAGGTATTGCAATTTCAATGCCTTTAACGCTATAACCCATTGAATCAACGAATGGTTATATTCGGCGACAAAATAAAGGTGGGCTCAGAAGGGTTCAGATGAGTCTTCAGTAGAGAGACGATTAGCAAAGCATGAATATATGACACACAAACTAGTTATGGCAGCCCTGACCTCACCCGACCATCTCATCTCCAGACCATAGCTGAGAGAGAAAAGCACTTTTGACTAACACTTAATTGCTTTCAATAAAAATAATGCTTTTTATTATATTTGTGCTCAGAATTGAAGATATATTTTAGGCAGAGATGGTATACATTGTTAAACATTACTAAACATTGTTTTGAATTTTCATGAATTACTGTTCATTTCGTTATGTTTTGCAATCATTTGATGAGTTTTTGTATTTATTTTTTAATTAAGCTTTAATTTGATTGAAATTTATTGAAATTAGTTTTAAGTATTGTTTTTGTGTAATCACTTGTGTTAAGGGTTTCAATGAATTTCAATTTACAGTTAATTTGTTTTTTGCATTCAATGATAATTTTTATGAAATTTTAATTAATGTTTTCATTTGTTTTTGTGTAAATTTTTAGGCCATTCAGTGAATGAATGTTTTGATAATTAGGATAGTCTTTGATATTTAGTTAATTCACATGTTTTTCTTGTGTTAGTCTTCATTGGATTCAGAGATTTGTTTAGCATTTTGTTTACCTTTTATTTTGAAATTGAAAATAACATCAGATTTGACTCTAAACACGATATTCAGGAACATATTTACAAAGTTTCAAATGTCATAATAACTTCTTTTCGTGTTTTGATTCATGAAATGTTAGTTTTTCTTCAATGTTTTAGTTAAACAACATGTGTTTGTCTGCCCTTTGTATGGCTTCAGTGGAAAACAAAGTTTAGAGTATTTTTAAAATCATAAAAAGTGTCTAAATATGAGTACAAATAAAAGGTTTAGTAGTTTTTGGCAGAGATTTTGTTATTTGTTCACAAAACCCTATGAAATGTATGAATAGTTTGCTATAAAAACCTATTTTTTCGTCTGTTTTCTATCGACAAACAAAGGTTTGTCACTAAAGAGAGACATGGATTGAGTCATCACTGGTGACCTTAAGAAATATTTTTAGCAATGATTGGCACAACTAATCATTTAGATCCCGATCAGTCATTAATTTGGGAGAGAGAGAGAGAGAGAGAGAGAGAGAGAGAGGAGAGAGAGAGATATCCGCAATGAATTGTTTAAATGACAAAACCATTAGTGGAAAGCAAAAAATGATTTTATACTTAATTCATATATTTTTAGATAATTTCCTCTTTTGACTGATAGATAATATTTAGTCTACTTTTATGCCAACCCTCGTCATAGTCGTAGGAGTAGTGCATATAATTCAGAGCCCATTTGTTGTCCATCTTTTAGTTTCCTTCCGGCGCTAAACATCTCAACCATAACCACTGACACCGCAAACAAGTGCTGTTAATATTCAGAATATATTTTGTTTGAAAATAACATAACGACAAACAAATTGAGAAATCTTTTGGTTCAATGATTTTCAATGTTAACATATTTTATCATTTATTTCATACACTTTTTTTCATATGATTTCATGAACTCATCGTTTATTTAATAAAATAATGAAATTTTAAGAATATTTCAATTTTTTGTCGACTTTTATATTGTATTCAAATATTTTTCATTCAAAACTATTTACAAAATTTTAGTCACAATTCGTGAAGGAATTCATTGAAAGTAATAATTATTTGTTAATATTATTTTGTAATAAAACTATTTTAATAGTAAATTGTTATTACCTTTAAATATGATTCAATAGTGGGATAGCCAGGGTCTATATTGAAGGTAACAATTTTGTAATATTGTCTAATTGTCAAAGATTTTTATATTCAGTGTTTAATTAAAGGGGTTTTAACTGAATTTACTCTGATTAGTCTTAAAGGTGGTAATAATGATTTTTTGAGTAATTGAGACCATTAACCCCTTTCCCCTTACTCTTAATCTTCTCGTGTTTTAGTATTATTATTATTTACAATATCTAACAAATGATTTATTAAACTGAAAGTAATTTTTAACTTTTCTAAACCTGAAACACAGTTTTCACTTCACATATAAAACATTGTTTGAAGTATTCATTAGTTTTAATTAAAGTCTGAAAATTCTTTCCACAAATGAATTAAGTTTTCATTTGTTTTGTTTTGTATTTCATATTATCTCTTATTATGAGATGTTTTTTGGTTTTGTTTCGGAAATATAGGCATAAATTGAAGTAAAAGTTTCAGCAAATAGTGTATTGAATGGTGAAGTCTGTGCACACATTTCGGTGAATGAACTCACGAGTTGTGTATAACATGAGATGCTATTTAGCCTTAATTTCCAGTCCTATTGTGATACCGAAGCAATTCTTCCCTGAAAAACACTTTCAATTTTTTCTCATTCATTCAAAATAGGAAAGGGTTTAACAGCAAAAAAATGACTTCAGATTGCATTTCACTATTGCGTGAAAGGGTCTCTCATTTCTCACATTTTTGTTACAAAACTAATAATTATTTTCCTATTTTTGTCTCACTTTAGAGCAACTCTTGTGAAGAAATTGTTGGCTTAAAAACTCATGAGTTGTTTGAAGTTCTGCTCAAAGATTGAAGTTTAAATACAATTAATAATAATTGAAATGAACTTAAAGTGCGATTACGACGAGCCGAGTGTCATAAGGAATGCTATGATATCGCACTTCAATGAAAAATACGACACTTCGACCAACTATTACCACAACAACACTCACCATAGCACTCACCATACCCTACAGCACACGACACACCATAGCACACAACACCCCCAAACTCGAGTCAATCCTAACCATTACAGGCATTCAGCGCTCCGGTCCTCTAAATCATTGGGAAGTCTAACGGCGCCCACATATGAACCCAACCTATTGAGTGAAAATGAAATTTTTCAAATTGAAAACTTTTTTCGCGCCCATAAGTCGCACATATATGTGGGCCGTTGTCTTGTGAACCTCTACTTCACCAAAACAGACCTCATTAATGGGGGCCGAGTTTCTAAGCCACGGATCCATGAGTGGGAACTCTCGCGCACAGGTATACCAGTGATTATCTTCGATAAGGGGGACACTAAGGCACGCGACAAACGGCAGCTGCAGATATGTTTGGCCGAAAGGGGCACCGGATTTGTGCTCTGGAAGGATGTGATCGACAATTTGAGTGACTATTCATCACAACACCCGTGCTTTCATACCCTCTACCTGTCCTGCGATCACCGGAAAATGGCTGGACTTAGCTTTGACTCGCAATTAGCGGCCAATCAGTTCAATGAACAGATCGAGACATTGACTTCAGACCCGTTGAACATATCCCTAACCGGACCTAAAAAGTCAAACAAAAAGTTAAAGTTTCTTAAAAAACAATTGTCTTTGAGTGCAAACAATACCAGTGCTCACAAACTGCCCAAAAAGTGTGACATCTCTTCGCCCTGTCTTTTCCAACACATCACTAATGTTGAAGTCAGTGATTATCAGAAGCTATATTCGCTCTCAAATCTTGTGCCATACAATCAACACAACTATCCGACGCCAATGCCATCAGCAACGCCTTCATCTACCAGTGCTTCAACCATTTCATCTGAATGTGCGAGCAATACATCTCTTTAGAGAAGAAATGAAAATATAATCAATACTTTGGGTTTAAAAACAAGAATTCAATTGATTTTGAGATTTATTTTTAATAAAAGTTTTTGATTTGAGTTAAAAGAGGAGACAAGACATGAAAAGACCTGTCTTTCCAACAGTGTCTGAACGCTATGAGAATTGATTTTCAATTCCCGACTATTGCTTATTGTTTGTGATGTCAATCAAACTTTTGTATATGATTTAAGACTACTGTGAAAGTTGTAATACCAGTGCTATTTGATGTAACATTCAATTTAGTGTTAACCTCACAAACACTGTGCTAACGATTGTTCAGATAGTGATTGCCATAAAGTCTTGACATTTCATTGAAAAGTATATGTTTTTCTAAAAATTTATTACTGTTTTTCAGATTTTACTTTTGAAAACATTACTATATTTTGAGAAATGTTTCGTTCATTTCATTAAATAATTATTAAATGAATTTTAAATATGAAATAAATTCTCGATTTATCTCTCAATACATGAATTGTGTTATTATTTACTGATTTTTCCACTGATTTATACATCTATTGATTGAATAAATTGATAAATCAGTCAAAAGTTTGATTAATGTGTGCAAAACATCGCAGATATTAATTAGTGTTTAATACAGTATTTTAATCCATGTCATGTTAGCTGAGAGGAGAAAAATAAGTTGATTTAAATCTCATCACAAACTGAAACCAGAATTTGACATAAGTTTGTGTAAGAAATTGTTTCTTCAACTGAAACCTTGAACTCAATATTAAATGATTGAGAATTTATGGCAAACATTATTCTGTGATTAAATTTCTTGTAATATAAATGCTATTTAAAACTATTGATGAAAATAAGTGCCAATGAATTGAATTTATTAAACATTTCCTTCACTTTTACTATTATTTTATGAAAACATTTATTATTAATATTTGTTTTAAAGTTAAAATCAATTTTTACTTTTTTTATATATTGATATGATTTGCTAATAGTTTTAAAAGATTTCAAGTCGTGTTTAAATAATTATATTTCAATGTAAAGTTGCTTTCATTTGAAATGTGTTTTATAAAAAAAATACATTAAATTTAATGAAAGTTTTTATTTTTGAAAAAATAAAATGATATTAAAATGAATTTAAAATTTAAATGACTTTGGAATTCGTAATAAGCTTTTGATTAATAACTTTGAGAAACAAATGAATTGATTATCAGTTTCACTAAAAAAATATTTTTTATACAAAAAGTATTTTTGTTTTAAAACTCATTGAAAATTGTGTTTTAATCGGAAAATCTCGTGCAATAGGAAAGTCTTCACTGATTTTGTGATTGAGAAACAATATCAAAGTGTTATTGAAATCAAATCATATTATTATTAATTTGATATCAAATTATCTTTTGATTATGAATGCAAAGCACAGTTAGCCTTGAGTTTGAGGCATTGCTGAAGTAATTTTGGTGAAAATTATTTTCATTTGGGTCTCAATTAAAATAAAATCTTTTGAGAGTGAAAAGCAATAATAAATTAGTTTTCATAAAAATTGGATATTTGTTGAGCTCTTCATTGAAATTAATATTTTTCTTCAATTCATTGGTTCACACAATAAAAGTCTGAAGTATTTGTCAAATAAAGAGAAAAATATATTTTTTTAATCATTAATTCCCTCTTTATTTCATATATAAAACAAAAATCCCCCTTAAGTTGAGAGTCAACACAATTTTTTTATTGTTTTTGTAAAATACAAACAGAAATTAAAATTCATTTTTGGGTACAAGTCCAGTGCTGTGGGGACTGACTATTGAGTGCATGACTTATATAATAATAATTGATTCAAATATAGTAATAAAATATAATTAGTAATGCATTTGAATAATGTTTGTGTGAACTGAGATATAGAAATAGATTTTTTGGTTTCCAAGAGATAAGAGACAAAAAAAGCACTACTTTAAGGGCTTCTCATAAATGGATAGATAGGAAGGGAATTAAGAAAAAATAGTGAATAAATGCATAACTCGTTTAAAATATTATTTTTCATAGTATTGTGAATAAGTATATAATTTTTGTATTAATGGAAACCTTCAGTGAATTATAAGTTTTGGTATTTAAAGCAATAATGAGTGGATTTGTGTTAATATTATATCAAATGATTTTATTATTAATTTGTTTCATAACTGTTCGGCAAACTGTTTGTCCTCAATCTGATTGCCTGTGCATTCTAGGTGGTCAAGGTATGATTTCCAAGTGTGCCCCTAACTGTGCCCATACCTGTCCTCTCTTTCTTACCGCTTATTCAAACAAAATAATTATTTGATAGTCAAAAGTCGTGCAACAAATGTAATGTTTGGGAATTAAATTCGTATGAAATGTGAAATAAGGTGTGGTTTGGCATAAAAAATCATTATTTACTACCCTTTAGAGCACTTTATAGTCATTTACTACCCTTTTCTGAGTAAGAAATTCTCTGTAAAAACATAGCTTTTTTCTCTTAAACTTTTTTACGGAAGCATCACTCCTATAGCACCCGAAACAAATCATTTCCCTTCAAATGAATGTCATGTTTGAACTTGAAATTAATAATTAGATTTCATTTCATGTGTTGAGAAAAAGTTAATTTCTCAGACGTTTGAGCACTGAATGCATTGTGAAGTAGCACTTAATGATTGCAAATGTAATTATAACTGTGTTTTTAAAGTCATTTTTCGGGTTTTTTTTAATTAAAAAACGTATTAATAATTTTAAACAAGGTCTTTATACACCGTTTCTTGTTTTCATAATTGAGATGATTTTCATAATTATTTTTACGATTGCTTTTGAAATACTTATGAATAAAATGTCATTTTTATTATTTATATTAAAAATAAGATTTGAATTGAAATCTTATTATTAATTAAGAAAATAATTTATTTTTAGATCAAATAGTGATAAAAATGCAGTTATTGTTGAAAATGATTGTTATATTCATTGAGAAATGGTTTTTATGAAAATGAATATTGTTTTAAATGAGAAAAAATTATTTAATGATTAGTATTTGAAATATTATTTAACAAAGAGTAGGATTTGATTGCATTTAATGGCTTTGACTTGAATTTTAATGCAATTATTTAATAATTATTAGAAATGGTTTGCAATGGCTTTGAAAGAGATCTGAAGTCCGTCTGTCAAACGGGGGATAAATTGCAAGACTTATTGTCGGATGTAATGAATTGCAACAAATCATTGATCAGATTATCATTAAGTCATATGCTATTAGAAGAGCAGAGTTTTGGTCAACTGTTTGAACAGTTGAAGAGTTTGACTGAATTTAATTTAGAGGACAGTATTATACCTTCGGGTGTCTTCACACTGACCTCTGACCGGGAAATTGATTGCAATCGTAATATGATATCGATTTCGTTAATCAATAGTAATATTGAGACAATCGATACCAATGTTATGAACAAATGGTTTGACTTAAGAATGATATCTTTGGCACAGAATTTGATACAAAACCTCAACAGAAGTTGGTTTCCGCCAACACTTCACAGTCTCTGGTCTCTGGACTTGAGTTACAATAGTATTGAAACAATTAGTGAAGATTTCTTTAATGGTATGCCAGCGCTGAGAAAATTAAGACTTGATAACAACTCATTTAAAACATTGATATGGAAATGGTTTAAACCTGTCTGGTCCGGGTTGAATGAGTTCTGGATCGATCGTAAGTATATTAATTGAACATGCACAATCTTGCACAATATTTAAGCCTTTTATAAGTGATTGCAAGGATATATACAATTTGGGAAAGGTTTAGGAATTAGTATTACTTGAAGTGAAAACCCATGCAATCATAAACTCAATTCAATTGTGTTTCTAACCCCTTAACACATGTCCAGCCCTGCTATTAGTGATAAGACTTAATAAGAGGATTCACTTTTGACAAACAGATAATCCAATTATATGTGACGTTAACCTGACGTGGATTCCCAGTGCTTCACACCCGATCTTTTTTGATGAAGCAGTTTGCTACAGTGACCTTGTTCAATTAGGGGTTCGTTACATCTATGAACTCAGAGATGGAGATTCAGACATCGATCCCTTATATTTGGTCTGAAAATTGGATTTGCATTTTGAAATCAGAGCGAAATAATTGATGAAAACTTTTGATAAATTGTTTAAATGTTAACAAAATTTGCATTCATTTCAAGCAATTAACTGTTAATTAGACTCAAAGCACATGACAATTGAGATTAACTTTAATATTATTAATGATTCAAATGAAACACTGATTTAATGTTTTGTTTTAAAGTTTTGAATCGTTTTAAAAATTATTTGAATTAATATATGTTTCTTATGAGTCGTTGTTTGAAAACAATTTAAATACAGTATATTGTGAATAAAAAAATGTTTTTAATAAAAGACTTGAATTGAAATTTAATTGAAGAGAAAATTTGAAAATATTTTTAATTAAAATGTTTTTCTTGTATTCAAAACAATATTTCTGTTTATTGTTAGTCTGTATAATAAAATAAAATCCTTGAATATCATTGAAATTTCATTTAAACTGCAAATTAATGCTGAGATTAAAAAAGTTTTGTCTATTTTTAGACTCAGTTTCAAATAGTATTCACAAAACAATAGTTGAATTTTGAGTTGAGTTTTATCTCTTCAGTGAATCCAAGACATAGAAAAGGGAAACAAATATTCAGTGCTTATGATCTGATTCATTGAATCATTGGTTTTGTTTGGTTTAGCTGTGATTTCAAGGGTTTTGTTTGACAAATAAGAGACAGAAATGGTGTACAGAAATGATTAAATAGTATTAGTGTTGGCAACGAATGACAAATATATTTCATAACTAAATCAATAGACTATTGATTACTAGATATTACTTGCGTTTCAATCAATGAGAAAGTGAATCAAAGCTAACAAATGGAGGAAATGATATGAAAAACAGTTTTTGCTATGAAGTGAAGCGAAAATTATTTGTGAATGAGTGCCGAGAGTATAACAAAAGTGGAGATAAAAGTCATTGAATTGCTTGCAATTAATGACACAAAAGGTTAGAAGTCATCAAATACTCCAATACTTCTTCATCCACTCATTTGCTCTCTTAAGGCAACTCTTGAGGCACTGTATTATTAAATGCATTGAATGTTTAGCACCTGATTCTCGGAAACAGTGAATAAATAAAGAGATTTTTATAAATCAAACATTTTTTTGGGCAAAAGTTTTTGAACTGTTTTTTTACACAAGAATTTGATTTTCAAACGGATATCAGAAATAAAAGCTTCAAAAAACAAAATTCACATTAAATTCCGGATTTGTTTCACTGTTTTTGTTATTAGTTTTGCAAATGCATTGCAAAACTGTTTTTTTATGAGTCTTTCACTTTCATGTGTCGTTAAAGACATGTCTTAAAAGAGGATTAAGTGATGAGTGAATACTAGTATTGGATTATTATTGGTTACAACTTATGTAAAGTTGGGGTCAATATACTACCTGTGCTATCAAAGTGTATGAGCTTTTGAGAGCACACATACACAGCACTGTATGGATCGTGAATTGATCGTTGTTTTTGGCAAAACGCCCGCAAAACTGGTTGATATGTCTGTCTCTCAATCGGTCTTTCATTTCGTGGGAAAAAGTTTTTTAATCTTTAAAAATATGAATAAAATTCATGTGTTTTTGAATAAATAGCAAAAATAATTGTAAAAACTTTATGTCTATTAAAACAAATATTTTGTTTTTTCTTTCAAAGTGTATTTTTAAGACATTTTTAACAACTATTTCTTGAATATTATCTTCAAATCTGATTAAAAGATATAAAAAACACATTTTTGGTGAAATATTTTTATCCAAAGTATTGTCTGATGTCTTCACAAATGTTTTTATAATCTTTTCAACAATTTCTTTAAAAGTTTAGTTATTTTTTCAAAACAATAACTAATTTTTATTTTTAGTTTAAAAACTTTACTTTAAGTTAAAAACAAGGAATGAGTGAAACATTTAAATTTAATTTTAAAATAGAGTTACTTAATTTGATCAGTATCAAATACCCCATTGAAAATCTTCCTTAAATATTTCAGAATAATTTATCCTCTTGAAAATCCAATATTAATTTCCAATTAAATATTTGTTATTAACTTTACCTTGATGTTATATCTGCGTAGAGAATCCCGTGATAACCCACCCTATAATACACACAAATATAAGATAATATTTGTTTAATGTCTTTAGAGTACATTGTATCTACAGGTAGTTTGATTTTTTATTAACTTTTAAATTGCTATTTCAATTGAAATGATAGTGAACAAATGAAATTAATATTATCAATGTTATTTGTACATGCCAGATTATTTTATAGTAAATATAAAAACAAGACATTGATTTCACAAACAAACAATACTATAATAAAATGTGAGTCAATATATTCAATGTCTTTATTTAATTAGGGGACCAAGTTTGTTTTTCTTTTTTCCGAAACTATGTATTCAAAAACTATATTCAGGGATAAATTAATTTAAAATTGATTTTATATTGTTTCTTGATTTATCCTTAATTGTATGTTTAGTGTATATCACAATTGACTGCTTAGTTCTCAAAGAAATCAATTTATATGAAGCCAAGAGTTGATAACAATTGTGTCAACACTTATTGCATTTTCATAAACTTTGAAAATCTAAGAAAGATAAAAATATGATATTATAAACAATGCAAATACAGTATAATAAAGTTAAATATTTGTAATATTAAACTTAAACTGACCTGACTCCTAATTTGCTAACTACCATCGGATCCGTCTAATATTCGGCGATACAAAGCACTCATTTATTACTACACAAGACGTTAAGCACAGTCATCCTATTTACTGAAATCAGTGCTTAACAGTTAGTTTATCATAAATAATCAAATAATAAAAAGCCGACGATTTTTTTATGAGATGATAATATTAATTACAATTTATTTGTGCAAAATATTGACATTAAATATGTTTTTGTGTTGAGTTTATGTAAATATCATTTACTTTACAATTTTAACCACTATTTCCATTTGATTGTGAAATGTCTGACGATATATGATGATAATATGACACTTAAAATTGTGCAGGTATAAATATAATGTTTGATTGAAAGATTTTTAAAACAAATTCTTATCTAACCCAACCTGGTGCTATTTATGTGATCATGAGTAAAGAAATAATGAATTTATTGTTGATATCACTATTCATTGGTTGTGTATATTCTGGTCAGTTATATATCA
>JAQGAT010000265.1:0-41383 GCA_034687845.1 Pantelozetes paolii
GAGAGAGAGAGAGAGAGAGAGAGCTGAATGAAAATTCTTTTGTCAGTAAATTTAGTTTACAATTGAAAACTGAATTCATATTCAAAATTGAATGAAATTTTGTGAAAATGTATTGAAATAAATGATTAAATATTTTGCCAGACTTTATGAAGGAGTGATTGTTTGAACGCAATGCCGACGCAGATAGCAATCCCAGCCCCGTATGGAAAGAGGCCGGACTTAGTGTTGATGCAAAGTCTACGGCACTGTTATACTGTTATATACCTAATAAACCCATAAAATATCTCTCACTAAACCGTACGACTGGAGAGAAAGTCAAACCTAGTCTAAGCGCGCACTCCGTATGACATGAAATGTGAAGACAACACATGAGAGACTAAAAACACTTCAAACACTTGTGTCGACTTCACACCGAAGACTGACTGAAAAACAAAATAACACCAAAAGTATAAAAGTTTTTATGAATTTTTGCAAAAATATTAGTAACACTTCAATGGTATCCAAAGTGTAATAAAATTATATTAAAAAGTAATGAAAATTATTTATGAAAAACCAATTTTCAGCACAAAATTTACATTTTATTCATACCTTTCCTTCAAAACACTCTTTACTTAGAGTTTGAATAAAAATAATTGACTTTTGAATCAGTTTTTCATAACTTCTTAAACAAGTGATGCATAAAAATGTTTAAATTATTGTTTGGCATTGGATTTAAATTTTTTTAATCAATAGTTTAAATGAATATTTATTTTCAATGTATATAAAAAAGTTTTGTTGTGATCAACGATGCAATTGGAAACCCAAACCCAAGCGCACCGTTAGTTTTATTTAAAATTCTTGACCCAAATCTCATATCAATGTCTTCTCAGCTGATATTCATTGAGATATTCTGTGATAACAATCATTAATAAAATTGGTTTAACCGTCGATTTAACAGATAGTCATCACTGAAGACAATAAAAGATTAAAATATTTAAGAAATTATCGATTGTTTGACAAAATTGCGGCAAAAAATGAGTAAACCTTTGGAAACAACTGTCCTTTCGATCCAAATATTGTTATTATTATTATTTTTATCGACAATTGTTTCATCAGTTTTGGTGAAAGAGATTACAAGAAACCTATTAATCCATTCAAACAATACAAACCATAAGAAGATAAAGATATCAGTGTTGGGACCGGCAGACGAAGAGTCGCCGTATTCACTCAATAAGACATTACCGGCCATTCTGTTCGCCATCAGAACCATTGAGAATGACTGTAAGACCGGTCGAAAGAAATGGTTAGGCGGTTGGGAATATGGCGTGGAATTACTATATCGGGACACCCAGTGCTCGTCCACTTCGGGACCGTTGGCTGCATTTGACTTTTACACCACAAACAGTGTCGATGTATTTCTTGGGCCCCTTTGTCCCTATGTGTTGGCACCGGTAGCTCGTTATTCATCCATTTGGGAAATACCGATCCTAACCACTGGTGGACAGGAAGAGAGCTTCGATCACAAAGAGCCACACTATAAGTCATTGACCAGGATGAATGGGTCATTCCAACAGGTTGGGCTTATTTTTGTGCAGGTAATCATGTGTTTTCTAATTTTCCCCCTTATTTTCACTTTCAGTCAATTAATCTCACTTTTTATGAAACAATTATTCTTTCATTTAGTCTCCACTCATATAATCACAAATTCTTTGCATTAGTTTGCGATACCGTTCCTCTCATTAATTGATTTATGAATATTCAAAGTCATTAATCTTTTTCTGACTTTTAGTTAATTTAATAAAATGTTAACAAAAGATAACGTTTAGTCAAATGACACCCTTTTGACACTCTTTGCACTCAGTCTTCAATAAAATTAACGGTTTTTTGCTATTTTTTGACAAATGTTTGTCACTTTTTGTGTATAAAATAAATGAATATTTATTTCCTTTGAAAAAATCACTTCAATCCTAAATGCATCCAAAATATTGAGTAAGTTTTCTCCAGAGCCTAAAAACTTGATTAAAAAATTTGTGGACAAAAAGTCATTCAAAATAATTATTGTGTCTATACTTTGGGGCAAATGATTAGTTAAGACAACAATTTGTAGACAAAGACATCAAATTAAATATCAATTGAATTGCTTATGAATTGGTGATAAACAAGAAGTTGTTTTTAATTACAACGAGATAAAAGTGTTTCCGATTATATTTGAGTCGTTTTAAATTAAAAACTTTTCAAATTCAATACAAAAGTCTATTTTTGGACAAAAAAATATTTTTGACTGAAAAGTGACTTTTCTTGCGCTTGAATGCAATTCTCGACTCAAACGATAGGAATTTATGGCTTTATATATCAAACAATTATATTCACTAAATATAACCCGAAGTGAAGTAAAAGTAAATAATTTTTCAAACTTTACTTAAAATAACAAAACATTTAAATTATATTTTTCTTTATATTTTTGATTCAAAAATATTAAAAAAAAATTTAATATTTGTTAAACACTTCAAACACTTTATGCAATACTCTATTTATTTATAAAATGGTTTGAATTAATGAAATATTTAATCAAAAAGTTTTTAAAAATTTGTTTTTATCTGAAAGTTTTGCTAACATTTTAGTCAAATGACATAATGAATGAAATATAAACTGATTTTGATATCAAAAACACTATTAATCCGCTAAAAGAGCCGATGAATGAAACTGTAATCAAAAGTTAGTCATTTTCATCAACTAATAGATACAAGGCTTTGCTAATAAACAAATATATTTATGAATGAAAGCTGTTATCAATCCTTTGAGTCTTAAATACTATATCAAACAATAAATTACTGAAAATATGCTTAAAATAAGTTTTGGCTATAATTTAATCAAAAAATAATTATAGTATTTATTAAAGTATAGGATTTCAGGCATATATAACAAATGAAATGAGCGGTTATTTGCAAATAAGTTTTGACCCTTTACTGAGGCTAATGATCAGAATATTCTGTGCCTCTAGTGTTTGCAATCTCTCATAATATTCTGATATCATATGACTTTCGCTAACAATTTGTTTATCACTTAGTGATAAATATATGAAAACAATAAATGAATTCAAATATAATACAAATGAATGAATAATTTCCTTTTGTATGCAAATTATAATTGAGTTTTGATTTTCTCCGTTGAATTCAATTGAAGACTATTTGAAATCCATTTAAACTTATGTCAGATTTTTAAGTGCTTTCAAAATGAATTGTTTGTTTGCATTTAAAACGCTCTTAAAATTTCTCGTTCAATAAAAACTGTTTTCAAATCCCAAATGTATACACAATTCAGTGATATTTTTGGTAAAGTTTTCGTATCAAAAGTCAAAAATAAAAGTTTTGATAAGATTTTCAATTTAAAAAAAATAACAAAATTCAATGTTTTTTCACAAAAAATCATTACAAATGAAAAGACAATATGAGATAGTCTTCGATGTTTTGCTAAATTCAATCAATTGTGTGAATACACCGACAAAATGTACTTTTTTATACTAAAATCATATCAAAACTTATTTAAACAATAACTTTTATGTATACATCAAAAGACATTATTATTTGATAAAATAGAGAAAGGATTAAATTTAAGGACTGAATAATTTAAGGGTAAAAACTAATTAATTACATTAATATTCAAGGTTAATACATGTGTATAATATGGCTTAATTCATTACCAAACTGATTGAACCATGATAATTTTGCAAAATATTTGAATAATTTATGCAAAATAATTATACAATTATATTATTATCATTGAAATTTAATTCAGTGAAAGGTGAATTATGCACAATACCCCTATATTTACTACACCCTTTCTATTAGTTCTGAACATAGAGGGTGATTTAGTGGGCGGCACAGGTGGATATATATAATTTTCAATTCAATTATTCAACTTTTGTTACATTAAAATCATTTTTTCCTCATTTATTGTGTAATAAAATGCACATTAAATGTGAAAACAATTACTTTTGACAATCAATTAATGAAATGTAAAACTAATTTCTCTGTAATTATATGTTGTAATCAATGTTTCAAATAATAGTTTGTGTAATAATTATTGAATTTTTCGTTTCAATGAAATCTCTTTTCAAACATTTAATACTTATTTGATTTAATGTCAAATCAATTAGTCTTTTGATTAGTATTTCAATCAAACACTTGGATAACAATCCGAAGATTAAAAGAAATTTAAGGGGTATTTACGGCTTCAATCAATTAATGAGTTGTTGAGTAATCCTGAATTGCAATCTTTAAAATTGGTGAATACTTGACCTATCTCCTATTCAATTGCAAAACAGGGATATATTAGCGATATTTTGAATGAAAGCAACAAATAAATGAACGATATTTTGAAAAGACTTGAAAATCATTACTTAAAGAAAAATCATTAAAATTATTGCAATTTTTAACAAAAACTCATTTTTTGTTATGTTTTCCGACAATTCTTTGAATAATTTTCAAATAAAAGCCATTTTTTGAATCAATATTTTCTCTCTCTCTATCCTAATAGCTATTACAGCGATTCCAATGGGAGATAATAGCACTGGTATTTCACGACTACGAAGACAGATCCAGAGGTCATTCCAATTGCTATTTCACATTGAGTGCTGTCTACACAACATTAGGCAGAAAAATGAATTTTCACACTTCGTTTGACGAAACCAAAGCCGATAACAACTATAACGAACTGTTGACCAGAATATCTAAAAAAGCCAGAAGTAAGTCA
The DNA here is from genome assembly GCA_034687845.1 of Pantelozetes paolii. Taxonomy (NCBI): domain Eukaryota; kingdom Metazoa; phylum Arthropoda; class Arachnida; order Sarcoptiformes; family Oribellidae; genus Pantelozetes; species Pantelozetes paolii. The sequence goes on from JAQGAT010000265.1 coordinate 4,732, forward strand.
TCAATACATTAGCTCTAACTGTGCTCTTGCTTTAAGTCCCTATATCTGCCAATCCTATCGATTATGTGAATCATTCTTCTGTTAATACCACTCGTTGTCTATCGTTGCCAACAGTTCAGATCAAAACATCAAATCTAATATCAATTCAAATATCAATTCACAGGAAATCTTATGAATTGAATACAAACTTCAAAATGATTTGCTTTAATATTAATATATGCTTTAAATATAGTTCACAACAACTGAACAATAGTTTAGGCAATGATTTATGTTTTGATTTATAACACTTTGAACACAAATGACTGCAATTAATATAAATATTTATTATTTAACACAAATGTCTGCTTATTATTAGTCTTTTCTTTATTAATCTTATTATTCAACACTTGATTCGTGTGAAAATCAAATTAAAAACTGAGTCATAATTCTTGTATTATTTATAAGTCTTTTAATGAATAAGGTTTTCAAATGGCTTTCAATTCTTTACCCCTTATTTATGTGATCCCTCTTTTGTCCCTTAATTATATGATTGCGTCAATTGATTCTTAAAATAAGTTTTCTTTTCCCCTCTTTTATGAAAGACTTTTTGTTTGGATACGAGATTTTGTGGGAAATTATTTGATTGCTTATGTAATTCACTGTTTGTTAACAATTTTAAGGGGGTAAACATTTCTGAAGGGGGTTTTGTTGTGTTTTGTGTATTGCATACTATAATGATAACTATAATTAGAGAAATGACTTCATATTTGTATTATTCATCAAATATTAAGCACTGAACAAAGGAGCAACTAACACTTACCCTAACCCTGGTATTCAATTATGTGAGTTAAACAAATCTTTTTGTTTGATTTGGAGTACAAATTTGGAGTTGGAGTATAAACTCAAATGTCAAATGAACCTGGTTACAGTTCCTGTTGCTATACCTAAATTGTCCAGAATATTTTGCGATGTATTCAATATAATTTAATCTCAAGAACATTATCCAAGGCCTATTGAGAAGTGACTAACTGTTATGTATATAAATATCTTGCACATAATACTAATGGAATTAAGTCTAGATTTTTAAGCCTTAGTTCGGAAATACTTAATATTTTATTTAATATTTTATTGAAAATCCTATTAAAAACAAAAAATAAGTAAAACTTTACTTTTATTACAAAAAAACGTTTTAATAATAAGTTTTATGTTATTTTTAGAAAATGTTTATTTCATTGAATGAATAAAAACAGATTTAAAGTTACAAATTTGTATTTTGTTTAATCATTTATAAAATACTTCACAAGATAATTCATTGAAATACATGCATTTGAGATTGGTCATCTATTATCTATTTTATAGTTTACATGAATGTGCAATCCATGTTGACGTCCAAGATAAAATATTTAAATCCCAATCCATTGATAGTCCACTAAATGTACAAACAGTGAAATTCTTTAGAAACCAAATGCAATGATTCATTGAAACCAGAATAGGGTTTACAAAACATTATTTTAATGAAAGGCTTAAAGAATTCAATACTTCTTGCGTTGAAATACTTTTTTTATTGAATTGTGTTTTGAATTTATGCTCAGATAATGAATAATTAATTTCAAACTACACTTGTTTATTACCAAAAACGCATCCAGTTATTTTTCCAATGTATAAATTAGAAACTTAAAATAAAATACTTCAGATTCTTTAAATATAATATAAATATATACAATATATTAATAAACTTGGTAAACTAAATATTTTATAATCAGATTAAACTTTTTAATTATAGAGTGGTTGTGTACTATAGAAGAATCATTTAAATTAAGTTTTCTATTTGTATAGCAAGATGTATTGTATATTGTACTAGGTCAATCATAACACAAAAACTCTTAATTAATTAAATAAGTTTTTTAATCAAAAAAAGTCTGAGTTTTTATAATAATCTGACTGAAAGTCAAAAATAGTTTCATGTGTTTACTTTAATTAATGTGTGATCAGTGATCAGAGTGTGTCAGAGCACTGGTAAACAAGAAAAAATCAGATAATTAATAATAATTAAAATTCTGATACAGTTTTCAAGTGATGTTAAGTTTAGTTAAACTTATATTTAACTCAACTCTTAAGCAATTGTTTATCAAATTATTTAACATTTTTTGCAGTATTTAAAGTAAAACCAAAGAAATGTTATCGTTTTTTGGGCCAATGTTTGGCTCTGTTTTAGAGCTGATAAGAGTTATGAGAAAATAAAATTGTTGTACAAAATTGGGAATTAATGTCAAAACCATTATTAATCATAGTTTTCATAACAGAAACGATTAAGAAATATGAAAATCAAATGTCATTGTAGTGGTTGTCATACAATCCATGACTTATTTACAAAATTTATATTTATTTAATATTTCAATTAATTTTTGAATATTTAGCAAACATTTCACTATTTTATAATCAATTTCTCTCTGAAGTACTAATTATTGAGATTGAAATACAAACAAAACTATTACTTCATAACTGAAATGTTTTTATTTATATTGAGAGTGTTTTCAACAAAATGTTTTCAAATATCTTTTTAATCAAAATAATTTATAAATTTTATATATGATTGCAATTTCATATAAATATACTTCAAATACACTGAAAATGTTTTAATAATTTAATTCTGAATTTCTTTTTAGATATTCTCTGATTTAATGAATTTTTAAGGGGTATATAAGGGGCATATAATATATCCCACTCTTCAGAAAATCCAATATTTATTTTATACTATGATTGGACACAAAATTAGATGAAATATAATCTGAATTATTTCCAAATGATAAAAACCTTTTGTTAAGAAATCTCATCTTTGAAACTCTTTGGTTAAGATATTCCGTAACTCAAGAGTGAGACAAAAATTTCCTTTGGATTCAATATCTCATCAAATGTTTGATAAAAATATTTCACTTCATATCAAAAACAAATTCATATTTTACTTGAGATAACAAATACACCCTTAAAGCTGAAGAATTTTATTACATTTGAGAAGTCTATAGTTTATTGCTATATATATTCACATACTGTACTTATTGTATGACTTATTCCATGTGCTGAGTATAACAGACACAGGAATGGGACGGATATCTAAAATATAGTACTATTATTAGAGACACAAAATCATAACTCATTTGACATAAAACAACGGATCAATTGATTTCAGTTATTGTTTCACATTTTTCTTTAATATATTGTATAAAAAATAGATATATGTGTTTTGTTTTCATATAATAAACTTATGAGTCGTAAGCGATATGAATGATAAATACATTGACTGAAACTAAATTGAAAATCACATACATTTTCGCACCGAAAGGGAAACAAGAGATAAATAAATAATAGGGGTTTTGCTCTGACTTTCATATCAAACATATAATAATAATATTCTTATTATTTGTATCGAAATTAATGACTCGAAAGATAAATCATTTTTATATAATTATTATTAGTATTTAAGCCACAAATGTATGCTATGTTTAGTGAAAAGATTTACTCAAAGTTTGTTTTTATGCATTATTTTTGCCAAAACTATAATCTGCTTAAAAACATCAGAATATTGTGAAAATTGTTTTTTATTTTCAGCTCCAAAATGAAAATTACTTTTAATGCTCTTAAATATAAAATCAATTCATTTATCTTAACATAACTTCAAAGCATATTATGATTGAAAATAAACTATTATTATGAATACATTGCCTTTTGTTTGCATCTCTTACTATTGTGTTGTTATTTGGCCAATCATCCAGTGCTCATAAAATTCAAATATAATAAACACTATTTTCATAGCACTTCTTATACTCAAACACTTATGTGTTTTGAAGTTATACGGAAAATATTAAGCCATTATTATCGATATTAAAGTCTTTATAAACCATTTATTTATGTTATGTTTTGTATGCATTTGAAAGTCAAGAATGAATTGCAATTCAATTGAAAGATTTGAATAATATATTCACAAAAATATTATTTAATTTTAAGCAAAAGTCAGTGAATTTTGATTTGATTTTTGTTGAAGAAATCAATTTTCATATGAATATTAATTAAATCACAAATAGTTTGCAAAAAATCAATTTTTATTATAAATCAAGTTAATTGTTGTCTAAAATATATGTTAACATCGCTTAACAAACGATGTTTTATGTGTCAAAAGACTAATAACTCATGAGATTTATAGTTAAGTAAATAAATCGTTAAATCAATGATAAAAATGTATTGATTTTTGTCTCAAAAAGAGTTATTTTTGTACATTTAGATAGAAAAACAGATTTTTATAAAAGTTATTAAAAATAATAAACATTTGAATGAAATCTAATCTAATATACAATCTATTAATTTATTTTCAGTAATAGTTATGTGCGCCTCATCTGACGCCGTCAGACAAATCATGTTAACGGCCTATGACTTAGGAATGGTTGACAGTGGAGAGTATGTCTTCTTTAACGTTGAATTATTCACCAGGTATAGTTCACTTGTTTATATCTTTCTTAATATTGTATTTGTCTAAAAATATACCCTTAATATTGAAATAAAAAATTTTTGCTTTAATAATATTTTCAAATATTTTAACAATAGTTATGATAATTCAGAAAAAAATTGAAAAACTTATGTGAATTGAAGTAAAACTGATTTGATTTGGGATTTCAGTTGTATTTATCGATATTCACTTCAATTGAATTTATAATTCTTTGGGAAAACATGACTCTATTTTTATTTCAGATCTTGAGCTCATATGTAATGAAAAGCAAATCAAACATTTTTTACATATTTTTTGTGTTGAAATTTGATGTTTTGTTTAACAAAACTAAATTATGAGCAATCACAATTCACATTTAATTGATGTAATCATTGATCGTCTGATGATTTTTATTATGATTTATATGAATGAAAAACTTTATTTTCAAGTTATTTAATAAAACCGTATTTAATGTGAAATATGTTTTGTTATAACAATTCATTTTCATTAACTCTTTTTGCTCTTCAAAGCACTAGACGTTTCTAAAGTCAGTAAATAAGCGGAAGAAAGAGTTTTCGACATCCCTTCCCAACATCATATAAAAACTTAAGTACTTAAGCTCAAAGTTGATCTCCCCATCCCTTGCTATCCATCCTCGATCAAAATCATATTAATTTTTTGACTCTAAACGTACAGTATCTCACAGTATCTCACGTCTCCATACTAATTGAATGTCGCACTAGTAGTATGAAAATCGTGCGAAACAGAGCACAAATCACTCACTCATTAAATACAGCTTTAGATTCAGTTATTAATTAAATTATAGTAAATATAAGACATAAGACTTGTATTGCAATAATGTTTTCCAGAATAACATAAAATGACAAAAATATTGATTTTTTAGTGAAAATCATAAATATTTTCATTGAAATTAAATTTCTTTGTGAATGTTGTGAATATCCTGTTATAACAAAAAAGGACTAATTTATAGTCATTTTATTCATTGAAAGACTCAATGATTAATGAAAAATAAGGGGAAATATTGTATTGAATTGAATGAGAATTCAGTTTAATTTTATTTGTGTTGAAAATATTAGCCCAGAGTATTTTTATTATCACTTTTTCAAAGGCTTTTAGTCTTAAATAAAAACTTATTTTTATTGTTTTCTACACATTTAGCGTCGCTTTCAATAAAAACATTTTTAAAATGAGCTCTCTCTCTCTCTCTCTCTCTCTCTCTCTCTCTCTCTCTCTCTCTCTTTCTCTCTCGGCTTTCTGTTCCCTCATTTCTGTCTATAACTGAAATTCATTCCCTGTTTTCCATAGCATTTCATTTTATTTCAATTTGTTTTTTGTCATTGATTTTAAGAGCTTTTGATTCTTTGCTCTATTTTTGGATTTTTTGTTTGCTCTTAGTTTTCGATAAAGAATTTTACGTTAAGTAAAAACAAAAACAATAATCAAAACAATTAATTATTATTTTTTGTAAATTAAGACAAAATTCTTATGTTTTGAAGATTTTATTAAATCCAAAGAAGTATACAAAAAACAATTTAAAAACAAATTTGTTCATGCTAAGAGATCTAATAATCATAATGCTTATTTTTCATCAAATTATTGTTTAATTTCAAATGAGCTGGTCAACTTAAGGAAGAGTTTGTGTTTACTTTTTTATTTAAAAATATTTTTATTTTATTAAACAAAAGATGATTTTTTAATTTATTAAAATTTTTGTGACATTATATCATGGAAAATTTGTCCCCTCTAAGCCCCCCTCTGGCCATCTCTGTCATAATTTTAAATGACTTTCACATAAATATATATATTTTTATTATATTTTCAACAAAAAATAGATGACATAAAAAACTTTATTATTTTGTGTTGCATTCATAACAACATTGATATTCAAAGAAATTTAATATTAAAACACATTTAAACTAATTGTTTGTAAAATATTGTGATTTCAATCATTAAAATTATTTTTCAGTTTTTAGTGTTTTAGTCATAAATTGAAAATATCAATGCAATTTACTAACACCAACCAGGGATGGGGACCAGGGGGAATTATTAAATGCAAACCTTTCTTATTATTCATTGATTTTTGCAGTATTTTGCAATTCAAAAGGATTTATATTAATATCTTTTGACAAATAAATTGAAACTTTTCATCAATTTTTGGCATTTTCTGTGACTCTATTGAAGAAAACTTTAAAATTAAACAAATTTTTGTGAATAAATAAAATTCATTGAAAGTGTTGTGAAATTTGAGTGAATTTTCAGTTTTTTTCTGTAAAATCACACTAAAGTTGAATAATATTCACTGAATTATCATTTTATGAAAATTTATGATAAAAATAAGTGCTTTTAATGTGCTTTTCATCTTAACAGCCAATCCTCGAAAGGATTGTAAGACTAATTGAAAATTAATGTTTTGTTTGAATAAAATTAACTTTAATTGAGTTAATATTAGATTATTTACAGTTAAGTCCAAATCAATTAATACCACTAATGAATGCAATACTATTCATACCATTCAAATGTGATCAGGGTATCAGTAAGGGGTTATTCTGGAATACCGTTAATCTGTTTCAATATGTTTTCAATAGGCGTTCATTCCCTGAAATGACATTTTTTATTGATTTTCAAATACATTTAATATTTATAAAAATGTATACAAATTTCAAAACTGTTTATTTTTTTAACACAATATTTAGTGTTATTTAATTGAAAGCTATTTTCATATTTAATATTTATATAAAATCTCAACTAATTTATGATTGAATTTGAAATTCATTCACTGAAATGACAGAAGAAGTGATGTGTTTATTAACAAATCATAACTTATGGTAATATTAGATATGAATCTCATAATAACAATGCGTTTTCCGCTTGTCTTATGTCTTGAGTTTAGAAAATTCAGAATAGATTTCAATAAAAATTCAATGATTTTTGTATTGAATGTGAATGACTTATGCCATGAAATGTGATGATAGGGGAAAGACATTCAATTTCTTCATCAGATTTTTGTTGCAGCTGTCGGTGCACTTGAGTTGAATGGATCGACAGTTATATAACTCACAAAATTGGATGAAATAAGAAAATTCTCCGAAAATTTTAAGCGAAATATATTTACAACAAAAAAGTACTGAAAACTTATAACAAATTTGAACTTTAAAAACATCCAAACGGTGTGTGAATTGAAACACACATTTGAATTCAGGTATTGAATGCAAGAAAAGATGTTTTAAAACTTCAATTTTTAATACATTTTCTTCACTAATACTTTCTCTCCTTTTCTTTCGTATACTATTAGCGAAAGAATCATATGCTTAGCCAAAAAAAGATGAAAAATGTTTTTGTGAGTAAAAATGGATAAAAATTGTAATAAAAAGTAAATTTTTATTATAAGTAAAGCCATAGAAATAATACATGTGTTGAATGGCTTAGGAATTAGTAGTGAATGATTGAAATGGCATTAAAAGCATCGGACAATAGGAAAGGGATAAAAAATACATAATAAATATATTGAGTCAACGATTGATTTATAGTTAACAACAAAACATCTTTTTATACAAATATATTAATCATTAGCTATATATCAATATCAATGAATGTTTTTGCCTTCACTTACTTTGATTGTGTGCTAAATATTTCTTCAATTTGTTTTTTGCCTATATTTTAATCAATCAATCAAAACACATGATAACAAGAAATACCCCCTTTTGAGATGTTCCCAATGTTTTCAATGCAATGTTTGTATAAAATATAAATATATTTTCAGTTATTTAACGATTTTGAACCCAAAATGTCGTTTTATATTAAATTGTATTCGTTGTATGGCTTCCGACATACCTTTCCATTGATTTAATTAAATATACAAATGACATATCACTTTCAAGCAGAGATGCAGAATGTCGGTTCAGGGGGACCAGGACAGGAATTTTCCAAATATTTGTCCAAATTTTCAGGGGAGAAATCTAGACCGATTTTTTATTCCAAGGGGGATTTCCAAATTCCTTATCCCTTTCGCACCCCTTTTTTGAAGTACTACATTAATGACACAGTTGTCTCAAACTATTTGGGCTTATGTCTAAATTTTATGTTAATTTCTAAACAATAAGAGTTTATTAAAGCATTTATTCATAAATATATACATATTTTATGCTTAAATCGATTGCTTGTGTCAAATGTCAGTAACAAGTGATCTGTTATTTGAATCAAAAGATATAAAACAATAGTTTGAAGACATGTTTCTGATGTTATTTCACTTCATTTTTCTGAGAGTTGCTTTCAAAATCAGATAAACACAAAAAATATAACCAATTATTGGGAAACAAATAAATCAATGTTTAATCGCATAAATCTTTTGCCAAAACAAAGTCTAGTCTCATATGATATGTCATTTAGACTTTCAGACAATTATCTTCTTCTGAGTTAAACATAAAATCAATTACTTTTTTGTCATTAGATTTCGTTTAAAGAAATTTATTTCAATTTTAGTGAAATGTAAACAAAAATAGGATTTAAAATGTGATTCAATTAACAAATAATTTATTTAAGGCTTAATTAAAAGTTAATTAAAATTCAATGAAATCATTATAACATTGGTTTTAATATTTTAAGGGTTTTTACTGAAAATCATTTATTTGTCACTATCATTAAAAATATAGTGAGAATTGATGTTAAACTGGTCAGTTTATGTCAATTTTAGAACATGGGTTAACCTTAATTTCAATCATTTCCACTTCACTCACAGGGGGTAAACACTTTCAATAGAAGTCTAAGGGGTTGAGCCTTGAAACTGCTGAGTATCTAACCCTATATACCCTTTTTTGGACATCCAATGGTTAAAGTGATTATGAATTGATATTTGTTTCTTCAAATTCTTAAGCATTTTCTTTAAACTATAGATTTTCTGCTTTTTGTAAAAGAGTTCAAATTTAATGAATTGTTTAAAACAAATGATACGAAAAAGTCCTCTGTTTTGATGTTTTAGTCTTTTTAGTACAGAATTTCATATGGATTTTACAATTCATTAGTTTTTGAATTGAAATATAAACCAAGAACTTGAAAGAAAATTTAAACTCAAGTACAAATATCTACAATTAATTGTAAATCAAAACAAATTTTATCTAAATTTTTGCAAATAAAATAAAATTTAATTTTGTTTTAAATTGACATAAAATAAGCTCAAAATCCTAAACAAATTTGAGCGCAAAACTGATTAAACTATTAAAATCATATGAAATCACTCAAAAAATATATTGTTATATCATTCTTGACATTGATTTTAATATACAGTGAAATGCTTAACATGTTTTGTAATTATTTTTTAAATATAATAACTGAAAGTAAACTCAAAAATAATAACCAAATAAACAGTTTTTTAAAACTCAAATATATTTCGCAAACAAAACACATAAAAATAAATTTGAAAATTCATCTCTTAATTGAATTTCTCTGTGAAAAAGGTTTAAAAACACAAAACAATAATAAAAACTTCTAATACATAATAATAACAATGGTTTTAACGCCTCTATGAAAGTGTCGTTAAGTTTATTGTGTTATTTTGGATATTGTTTTGCAAACAAATGAAAATAATTTATTTTATATTTAGTGAAGAGAAGATTAAATAAAAAATAAAACGATTTCTATATATAATAATGATTTAAATTTCATTGAATTGATTCAAACCTTTATTTAAACCCTTTATTACATTCTTCATCAGTCAGAATGGCTCACGTAGACCCTGGTTACAATCAGACGACAGCGAAGCCAATAATCTTAGGGCGCGTCTTGCATACCAGTCCCTGTTTAAAGTGACTGCACGAGTGCCTGAGTCTCACGAATATTTGCAATTTTCAAAATCAATTAAAGCGATCGCAAGAAATGAGTTTGGATTTCATTACGGACCCGAAGAAGTGAGTCAACAATTGCTGTGAATATTTCAGTCAATTCATAATTTTATTCAACAATTATATCACAAATGCATTAAAAATTTTGTCATACAAGTCCACTAAATGTTTATCAAATGAATCATTAATTTTACTGAAATTTTTATTTTTAGACATTTCTATGGAGTTTTCAAAAGTTCAGGAATTTTTAGACTAAATATAAAAAATTTAATTATTTTTGTATTTTATTTCATTTTATTTATTACTTTAAAAGCAATTAATTTTGATTTAAACGAATTGAGTTTTTATTGATTTCATAACACAATTGCGGATCAATTCATGAAAATGATTGCACTTTTAGCTGCTTTTCATTAACTCTTACACACAATAGTTAAGAAAACTTTACTGCCTTTCCTTTCCAGCTATTGATTGAATTAATTGAGTGTTTTAAGGCATAAATATTTTTTAAAAGTAAATCTTTTGAATGATTTTCAAAATTAAAGTTTTCATTTCAATGAATACAATCTTTTGATTCACTTTTCAGGAATTAAAACATAAAAATAGTATTATTTTTAATAACATTAAAAGAGATCTCTTATTGAAAATGCAATTTCAATGTAAAGTAATTTACACTAAAAGTATTTTTCATTATAAATGTCAGTACATTTAGAGCACAGGGGTTTGGGCTCATGTATGCGACGGAATGAGGAAGAGATTACCGGACATTATAATTGAAAGATATTATTATAATTATAATTATTTTAATAATTGAATAAAAATTTTTATCCTTTATTTCACAACTATTTTGAGAATAAATTGATTTTCATTACCAAAATGTAAAGAAAATTTTATATCTATTAACAAAAGGGATATAAAATTGTTTTTCTTCTGCTTTTGATTTATGACTTGTTTTATTCAAACATTAATATAATTGTATAAAAACTTGTGAATTGTTTGCAGAATAGTAAACGAAATGATTTACATTTTTTCGTAAACACACGAAAATGACAAACAAATGAAATATTTAATTCAGATTTTTGAAAATGTTGTCAATATTTGAATACTTTTGTTAATTTTAAACATTTTTCTTCTCAACGATCACTGAAAAGGTGTCGACATTTGTGACTGCATTTCATGAATCGATATTTCTCTATGCGATAGCACTCAACCAAACTATATCTGAAGGCTTTTCATCAACAAATGGAAGTATAATAACACACAAGATGTGGAACAAAACATTTTCAGGTGAATATCATCATCTAATTTGATGAACTACCTGTCCTCTCCCCATAGAGGCTGCAGATATCTGTCCATTAAATGTATTGATAAAAATAAAATTTATTGCAAATACAAAAAATATTTATTAAAATAAATGCATTAAATGTATGACAAAATCAAATCGATTTAATGGTTTACTATCGGCACAGGTATTACTGGTGATGTCAGTATTGATTCAAATGGCGACCGGAATGTTGACTATTCACTGCTAAATATGGACCCAAATTCTGGTGATTACGAAGTTGTGTCCAATTATTTTGGTGTTAGTCAGCAGTTTGTTGACGTCCCGGACAAACGCATCTATTGGACGGGTGGTTCCGACGGTCCCCCTCCTGACACACCGGTGTGTGGTTTCGAAGATGAAAAATGTGTGGACGACTTGGCCTCTCAGTACGCAATCATATCAGGAATATTAAGCGGATTATTGTTTGTGTTGTTTATTGTATTCATAATTGTTTACCGACACTACAAACTGGAGGCAGAGTTGGCATCAATGACTTGGAAGATCAGATTTGATGACATCATCACTTACTCTGGCATTTCAAATAGACCTGGATTTGGATCCAGAATGAGTTTAGCCAGGGTATGTCTAACTCAATCAATTTTAGTCATTCAGCCTCTATTTTGGGCACAGATTTGTACTTTACTCTCAGATTTGTGATAAACTATTGATTCATAAAATGATTTATTAATGATATTAAATGCGATTATTTAACAATTGATCACAAAATAGATTAATCGCTAAATAATATATAATGCGTTAAAACTTTTGTCAAATATTAATCACTTTTTTGGATGTTTTTTGTGTTTTCTTTATTGAATACAATATTTCGACTCTAATATTGAATATTTTCAATATTGAGTATAGTATTACATAAAACACTATAATTTTGGTGACATATTGGTATTGAATATAATTTAATACAGAAAAAGGGGATTTTAATCAAATTTATTTTCAAAGTCATTACACTCCAGAGATTGTTCCGGATTGTATGATATAAATGATACTTTGATTGATTAAAAAATTTATGCTTAGATCAAGTGTTCGTTGAATTCATACACTTTTGTCAGTCATTAGAGATATTATTATGTATTAAAAACAATATCAGGAAATGAGTTTTGATAGTGAATATAGATTATAGTCTTTTGATATATCGTGGATGAGATAAATAAAAACATGTATTTTATAATTTTTCATAATAAGTTTATTTTGACATAAAAAATATCGCCAAACTTTGCCTGATTATACTGTTTATGACATGAAATACTATCTATTATTTATGAGAAATCCATTAAACTTCAGTATATTTTGCGATAATATAGTAATATATTTATGATTACAATAGACGTCGATATCTTCGGACACATTACCATTGGTCGAGAATAACAAGTCGTGTCAGATGTTCGCCCGCACCGGTATCTACAAAGGCATCGTGGTGGCCATCAAACCCATTGACAAATTGCGAGTCGATATAACCCGTAATCTACTCATTGAACTGAAACATGTGAGCGAAGTATACATTATGTGAAACCATATTATGGTCTAATAGTAGACAATCGCTAAAGCATTGTATTTCTCTTAATTTAAGGGGTATTTCGACTTTCGGATTGTTATTTATTTAAGTGCAATGAATATGTATTAAATTAGTCAAATCAGCCCCTGATGTGACAGTTCATTAGGAGATCATTGAATAGATAGACAATTATGTGATAATTGTATCAATTTTCGGTCATTATTGAATAATATTTGAAAATACCCCTATCCAGGGTGAACAATGCAATTGTACTAGAAATAGGTCTTTAGCCAAACTTCTATTACATAATAGACAGCACTTATACTTCAAATAAATTCTCATTTCATGTCTTTTTATTGCAAATAAATTAGTTGTTAGGATATAAGGATGTGTTTCCAACAAAAAAAAATAACATTTTATTTATTATTGAGTTTCACTTCAAATGACAAAAATAGATGTATTTTGTATTGAATTGCAGTCAAAACCAAAACTTATATAAGTTTTCACAGAAATTTGATTTTAGTTTTGTTTTTATTATTTATTGAAAACACATCAGAAAAATAAATATCAATTCAAACCTGAGATAAGACATGTTTTGCCACTAAAGGCCTGTCAGAGAATATCTGTCCCCAAGTGTTGAGTGATATTTGGCTTCAAAATACTGTTACTTGTATTTAGTGTTTACTTGTATTTCATATAAACCAATAATTTATTTAATTGACTAAAAGTCAGCGAAAAATGCTTTTGATTTCAACTCTTATTTCATAAACTCTTGATTTGATTTCCTTCATCAATGTATATCATATATAATCAAAGATGAGAAAGCATCCAGAATTCTACCGTTCCTTTGGCACTGGATCTCTACAGTGAAGTATTGAATGAAATATTTTTCATAACTCAGAAAATTCTTGACAAATAAGTGCAAATAATTCAGGCATAAGAAGTGCTGCAAATGCATTGAATGCACAGTAGCTTTGACTCAAACTCTTATGTTTGTGTCTGTAATACACTTTAATGTTGTTTATATTCGACATAATATTCAGTCCGACAACAGTTGGTCTATAATTTCATTGGCATTAATAGATATAAATGAAAGCCATTTCTCACAAGTGATTGTTATTATTGAATGAAATGCTTAAAACACTTTTGATGTTTTGCTAAATCAAGACTTTGTTGTTATAACAAAAGACAATCATTTTCTTTAGATTTGAAATTGTTATTCATTTCTCTATTTGATTGAATGCATGAATAGATGTTTTAATCTTCAGGACAGGAGTCTGCCATTTGTTGTCAACTGAGTTGACAGCAAAGAGAGGAATAGATTATATGAGTCTATGATTGAGAGAAAAGATGAATAATTTCTCTTTCGTCTCAAATATATATTATTTTTACACCACTTTTATGACACAAACCAATGCATCAAATGATTGACAATTTTATTGGTTTTCATGATTGACTGAATGCCTTTAAGTATTAGATATAAAATCAGATTTATTTAGTGATCAAACACTTGTGAGAACTGATTATCCCTGACATCGGCTATAATTTGTCGATTGAATAATTGGCAGAGATTTTCAAGCATTTCATCTGAAATACAGTCAGACATTGAGTATAACAGCTGTGAAACTGTGTCTCAGTTTCACTGCATTTTTCATAACTTTATAAATAATTTCTGCATTTAATCAAAACTCAGTGTTTGTGTTGAAACCACTTTTGATATATCAGTGTTTGTCATACCATTCCTGTATTTCCATCACGTATTTCATCCAAAAGTTACAGATTTTTATTGCTTTCACTATTTTCTTCATTTAATATTAAACTTACGTCTCATTAGTCCATAAAATATACAATTTATTTGATATCCTCTTCAATCAAATGAAATCTAAATTCAGTTTATATTAAATGCAATCAATTTCTCGACTAATAATAGGAAGTCGTTATAACTGTTATATAAGACATCAATTTTGGGCCAAATATTAACTGAATATCGGATTTATTTGTTGCAAAGCATTAATAAATATTTTCCTTATCTCTGGATTTTATTTCATATCTAAACACATATATTCTCATTAAATGAGATCCCATTTCATATCAATATTAATCTTATTCCTGTGCTTTTCAGATGAAAGACCTACAGCACAACCATATCGTCCGATTTTTGGGCGCCTGTCTCGACCCTCCCAACTGTTGTTTTGTCACTGAGTACTGTCCTAAAGGCTCACTACAGGACATACTAGAGAACGATGAGATCAAACTGGACTGGATGTTCAGATACTCATTAATGCACGACATTATCAAAGGGATGGCATACTTGCACAGCAGTGAAATGCATAGCCACGGGAACCTAAAGTCAAGCAATTGTGTGGTCGACAGTAGATTTGTGCTAAAAATAACTGACTTTGGTCTTCACATCCTTAGAAAGTGTGATATCGATCCCGAGTCATATGCCTTCTGGAGAAGTAATACTATATTTTATTTTATCTTCAATTCATCTTAACTTCAATTTTATTGTCTATTATTTTATTTAATATATTATTTGTCAGGAAAGCTATGGACAGCACCAGAACTGCTTAGGACTAAAGAACTTTATCCAAAGCCGACTCAAAAAGGTATGGAAAAAGCTTTTATGACACTTGAATTGTATTGATTGGGGATTTATGCAAACGTATAGTGTATTCAAAGATAATCTTATTATTCCTCACGAGTTGACCACTTCTTGACATAAATATTCAAAAATACATAAAAATATTTCATTTCTTCTCAATATTGAACGTCAGGTGATGTCTATAGTTTTGCAATCATCGCTCAAGAAATAGTCGTACGTCAGGGGCCTTATTATTTGGGCACACATTATGATCTTAGTCCTAAAGGTAAGCAATGGCATACCAGTGCTCTATATGTGCAGTACATAACATTCCACTACTGCTTTGATTTCACTATTATTTGATGTCTTAATAAAACTTTTTTCCTATTCTTCGCTATTATTCGCGATTTAATTGCCGTCGAAATACTAATAACACATAAAAACAGAAATCATTGAAAGTATTTGCAACGAAGACCTGCGACCACTGCTCGAGGAGACAATGGCTGACGAAGAAGTATTATCTATGATTAGGAAGTGCTGGTCTGAGGACGTCAATGAAAGGCCTGACTTTGTGTCACTGCAGTCAATCATGAGAAAAGTCAATAAGTATGACATCAACTAAGACTTGATTTTGTTTTGTTTTCAACACAAAAGCAAAAACTTATTGAAACTCTTGAGTGAAGTGAAAGAGAGAAAACAGATAATAAACAACACAATGCCTTAAACCCAACACCAGTTCCCAAATACCAAATATAATAATAATATAATGGAAAATGTTTTCTGATTTTTATTTTGATACCAAACCAGAGCCAACGAAAGCAGTAATATATTGGATAATCTCTTGTCACGTATGGAACAGTACGCCAATAATCTCGAGTCTTTAGGTATTCACCAAAATATTAGTCATTTATTTATTAAACTTATTATTGCTTTCATAACAATGTTTTTTATGCCTTTCCCCGGTTTGCACTGGCATTACATTAAGACAATAGACACCAGAATTATTGTCTCTATTGTTGTTATAGAGAATATTCTTATCAATAAATAACTCAAATTTAAGCTCAAAATAAATATATTATTAGTTTTATAGAAATGTTATTTATTATTATATAACTTATCTCTCATTTTTGTCTTATTTCCGCAAAAATACCCCTTAATATTGCTTAATACCCCTTAGATTTCTCTAACGATTATAATAATAAATGTTCATAAATAATAAAAGTCATTATAATTGTCGTAAAAAATAACAAAATTTTCAATTTTTATTAATCTTTTATTTTTCAATGCATTGTTTTCCGAACATTAGACCATTTATAGCCCCTAAGGGGCGGTCAGATTCACAAAATATACTAAAGATTTGCATTTTTATTCAAGAGATTTAAATGTTTGACAATTTAATCTCTGAATATAAATTAAATTGATTAATTCTCATTCAGACATCAATGCCCGGGGGTATTGTATAACCCATTCCCTTTCACTAAACATATAAGTCATTCATAAAATTTCATAAAAATTTATGCTAATTATTCATCTCATCCACAGTTCAAGAAAGGACTTCCGATTACTTGGAAGAGAAACGTAAGGCCGAGGATCTACTCTACCAACTGTTGCCAAAGTATACTTCAGTTTAACTCTATATCTATTGAAATAAGATTTCATTCAATTCTGATGTTTATCTCAATTGTTGTATGAATAGGTCGGTCGCGAGTCAACTGATAAGAGGGGAATCAGTCAGAGCCGAGGCCTACGACAGCGTAACCATATATTTCAGTGATATCGTCGGTTTCACTACACTCTCAGCTCAGAGCACACCTATGCAGGTATTTATTGACATACCGTTCCATCACTTCTTAACTTATTTCACTTAATTAACTGAAAATTATATTTTGTGTTTTCATATCGATTAGTAGTCAGACATTTAAACCTAAGGGGTATTAAGGGGTAAACTCTATACACATCTGATTTTAGCATTACTGTAAAATAACTCAGGGCAGAGCAGGCTGTCCATTATACTATCCATTATACTATTAAATCTCTATTTTAAAAAATATTTCCTTAAATCCAGTTCTCCTGCGGTTTTCTTATATTGCATTCAATTGTTAAGCAAACTCTTACCCCCTTTCCCATGAGTAGTGTCTGCATTGGCTATACTGGAGATTAGGTTTAATATCAAAGTAAACGCTCTTTTGTTAAAAGCGATTACAACCTAATGAGAGATTGGTTTTGTTATAAAACTATTTAATAAAAACATACATTCCCTTAAACTCTTATCCCTTAAACTCCTATCCTTTAAACTACTGTCCAATTATTTTGCTATAAAATTAATTTTGTTGTCTTTTTCTTTGTGAAGACAACTATTCAGTGCCTTTAATACCAGTATTTGTGTCAATCAATAAAGTCCATCAAAACTAATTCCTTCAATGAATTGTGGACTACCTGTGCTTATCTCTAAAATACAATTCAATACTTTGGACACAATTCCAACGCTTTATTAGACTTTTTTCAATTACAAAAACCTATTCTTTAGTCAAAACCACTTATATTTAGAGTTCACAGGCTTTTCATTATCTCTGAACTAAAAATGTCATTAAATTTAAGTTTTTCTTTGAATCAATTGTCTCTACCTTTAGGTTGTATTGAATGCTATTTTGTGTCGTTGTGTGTCTGACATTGCATTTCATAGCAATTGTCTGTTTGTTTGAAATCGATCTTCAATTTAGTGTAAAATTTTGCTGAACTTGTGAATCAAACCTTAGGTTTGAATCGCCAGAAACCAAATGTTTATATATTTTCACAATTCTTTCAAACATTGATAATCAAGTTATAGTCATATACTGTGTATTAAACTCTGAACTAAGCTTTTGAAGGTTTGAGCGATCAATGCATAAATTTAATCAAATTTAAACCAAACATAACATAACCCTTAATACAGGTATTATATATTCATAGCAAACATCTTCAATAAAATTAATTAAGTTTTTGAGTTTATGTTTAATTTAAATACCATTTATTGAAAATAACTGTGAATTTGAATAAAATTATCAGAATTTTATTCAATTCCAATCATTATATCAAAGTTTTATCATTTAATATATTTCAAAGTTTTCTGTAATGAAAATGTCATTTAAATTATATATTGATAACAATGTTTTCCAAAACACAACCTAAACATCAAAATGTAGTTTAATTTTTCAGTCAAACTCATCCCAAACGCACAGTTTTGCACACAAGTATTGTATGTGATGTTCATTGGGTTCATTCAAATTTAATTATTTATTCAATTCATTGCATCGGAAAACTGAAAAATCAATTCAGAGTTTTGTTTGCATTTCAACACAATTGCAAACAAAATGCTTTTTCATTCAAAATAACAGTAATTTTCATTTTAGAGCATAAATTATTTACAAACAGAGAAATACATTTCAATTTCAGGTCAAACCTTTGGCACTCAAAGAGGATTTTTACAAATTGTAAATCTGTTTTTTGTTGAAAAAATTAAGGTTTCTTTACATTTGATTTGTGTTCAGCAATAAATTAGTTAAACATTTGTGAAAACAGAGAGTAATTCTGGTGATTCTGTTGAGTAGAATATTCTGGGATATCGTTGAGAAGTTCAGTCATGCAATGACTATAAGAATATTTTAGACACAGCTATTGATAGGTGTTTTTCCCCTGAGATGATTACACATAAAGCTCTCGATCTGTCTATAAATATAATATAAAACAACTAAAATGTTATCTATTTGTGACAATTCTGACACTCATTTGTAATAGGAATTGATTTTTGTCTAACAAATAGGACACAGATGTCTGTCGTCTGCAAAAACAGACAAAGAATTGTTATTTCAGTTATTTGTTTTGAAATTAATATTTATTTTTTGTAATAGTTTTGCAAAATTGAAAATATCTGTCAATATTTCACACAAATATTGAAATATTTATTAGTCCTTCAAAAGTATATTTCAATTATCTTTGTTTTGAAACAAAACTTTTCGACAGTTTATCAAAAAGATATAAAAATAAACTATTTGTTAATAAAAATAAAATGAATTTATGAGTAAATACTTGAAAAATAAATTCAAAATTATTTCATTTATTGATAAAAAATTGTTTCATTTCTTAAACTTTTATAACAAAAGAAAAATTGTTTTCTCTTTTGAATAATAAAATTTTTTGATGAACAGGTCGTCGATCTTCTCAATGATTTGTACACTTGTTTTGACTCAACGATTGAGATCTTTGATGTCTATAAAGTTGAGACAATAGGCGACGCATATATGGTTGTCTCAGGACTGCCGGTGCGCAACGGTTTACGCCACGCGAGAGAGATCGCAAGAATGGCTTTAACTCTTCTAAACGCCGTCATGTCCTTCAAGATCAGACACCGGCCTAATGAACAGCTTATGCTTAGGATTGGTCTTCACTCGGGTTCCTGTGTTGCCGGTGTTGTTGGTCTTAAAATGCCTCGATATTGCCTCTTCGGTTAGCTTTTGATATCATTGCCATTGAAATAAAAGTATTAATGAGTTTGTAAAACAGGGGATACTGTGAACACCGCCTCCAGAATGGAAAGCAATGGAATGCGTGAGTCATTCAGTCATTCAGTGCTTAAACTCTTTAAAATTTTCTCATTTTAACCATTGATTTGATCCCAAAAGCCCTGAGAATACATATAAGCCCTGAAACTAAACAAATATTGGATTCATTTGAAACATTTGTTACGGAATCCAGAGGAGAGATACCTATTAAGGGAAAGGGATCTATGAATACATATTGGCTTATAAATGAAAAATCCAATACTAATGATAAGAAAAAAGGTATTGAGGTTTGAGTCAAGAATTGGTACCAAAAGGACGCCAAACGACGCCAATAGACAACTGAATTAATCTGTGATATAATTGGTTCTCAAAATTATTACTCATTTTTCTTGTCTTCAATTCAAGTGTATATTAAGTAATCAATCAATCAATACATAAATCATTTAATGTTATTGTTATTGAAATTAATTTTAATTAAATGTAAACTAATTTTTGTTAATTATATCATATAATATCATGTAATATAATATAATATTCAATAGTTTTGAATAAATAAATGATTTGTAATTGAATTGAATTACTAATAAATTACTTCTTATAGAGAGTGTTAGCAGAAACACGTGCTTGAGCATTTGGGCACTTCCTAACATACATGTAGATTATAATTAATTTAAGGTTTTTATAAATGTTTTATTTGAATGTCTTTCATGAAATAATTTACTAAAATTTTAATCATTTAATATTTGATTAATTTGTTTTGTTTTTTTGAAGATTTGAATACGAATTCAAAGATTATGAATTCAATAGAAACAACAATTTGTGATATTTTATTAATCCTTATATCGGTTTGACATTTGCTTTAATCATATTATTTCAAGTTTAAACACAACTCATATATAAAAGTGAGAATATATTCAATAGTTTATTGTATTTTAAAAACAAATTATTTTCACTTAAATATCATATTTCACTGATTTCTCAAATAATGAAAATTATAATTATTAGTATTGCTCTTCTGTAAGTTATTTAAAAATCACCCTGAATGTATTTATACACAACTGACCTGTAGTTGATATAGATACAATTTCACCATGTATTGAATGTCCAATTGTATCTATACCAATTACAGGTCAGTTGTGTCGGCTAACTTCATCAATGAAAAGTGGCATTTCGTTTACATGGGATGTAAAGTCTCGACGAAAATGTTTCCGCAAGCTCAATTACCTTTCTACCTTCAGCTCAGATTTGGAGCCGATCCTAAATGCAGTAATGATACTGTTGACATATTGAGGAATCAATGTTTGCACACGGTCAAATATTTCAATAATATTAATTACCATTTCTCAAAGTTATTTCAATTTGCAGTTATCCTCCATGAGCAATAATTTTAATTTAAGTATGCCTATTAATGGCCATGGTAATCCAAAGTCTTATGGACAACTTTCATGCGATGCAATTGAAAACAAGCAAGGAGATTTTCAGACCACACTTACCTTAGATGGTTCCTACTATTGCTATGACAAAGGTGTTGGTGTCGATAAAGTAGATGTGACTTTTGATATATTGGCAGAAAGCAACAAGGTGGTCAAACTTCATTGCAATAAAGGTATTTTTGTTAATAACTCTAAATAATAAACTGACATTGTTTAAATATAATTGTTATTTCATTGAATAAAATTGATTTTCATTTTATTAAATAAAAGACAAAACAATTTGCGATGAAATCTAAGTTAAATGAATTAATATATTGTTTCACCCCTTTCCTAATGAGAGGAAAACATATGAAGCCAAATAAATTTTTATAAAACATTTTATACCCCTTTGTCATCACTTAACAAAATATACCCCCTTTTTATTGAAAACATGAATGAAGTCTTCAATATTTGTTTGAATTTCAATTAAAGTTATATTTTTTTTGAGTCTAGTATTTGTGAATTAAAAACACCTTTAGTTTAAATGAAACACTTTTACCCCTGAATTCAATTCAAGGGTTGATAAAAGTGTTCACAAATTCATTGTTTTTATAATTAAAATATTTCTTTTAATTTAAAATATAATTAAATTTTACATAAATTTCTTGATTAATGAAAAACTTTTATGTTTTTACAAAAATATGTCTAAAATTTTGAATTTCATAACAAATTGATTGAAAATTTACTCAAATATTATGTAAATGTAAAACAAAATCAATATTTTTGAGCAAAACTTGAATACAATTTGAATTAAAAAGTGTTATAAAAGACAAACAATTTTTACAATACTTTTCATTCAATACAAAAAACAAAACACAAATCAATGGCTAAACTGATTGTAAGACTGAAGTGAATGAAAGGCACTCTTACTGTAGTTATCACTACTATTGGACACAAATCTGTTGACAATTATCTGAATATTTGGTAAAAGTATATAAATATTAAATAAAATAAAACAAAAGTTGAAAAAAGTGTTCAATTGGTCGGCAATTGTGTCCAATTGTGTCTACAGTTTGTCGTACTTCTTGTTGAGGAAGGCCTGGAAGAGACTGAAGGCAAGAGTGGCCACATATATGGCTGCGGCTATCCATGTGCTGACCGCCGCGTTGTCGTACTTCTCGGTCGCAATCTTCATAAACTGATCCATGTTCTCGGCCTCAGTGTCTTTGAGGAGGTCTTCGGCGAAGGCAATGGATCTCATCTTCAGAAGTCCTCCCAAAATGGTTAACATAATTATTCCCCAAACGCTTAGTACTGAACAACAGATCGACAGCTTTGGACCACAAACAGGACATAAAGCCATGTCTTCAGTGTCGGTGAAAATACCCCTTAATTTCAGTGAATTAGTTTGTTTACGGTTTACACCCCCTTAACAGTTGTGTCACTGCTTTGCAATCAATTGGTATTTATTTAAACCTTTTGTTCAAATGTTTTGTTAATTTTCAGTCACTTTTGTCAACAATTTATTTTACAATCAAATCAACAGTTGTTTTGTGAATGAGTTGAACGTAAATAACGTTTTGTTTTACTTTTGAGGAAAGAGTTTATTGTTTTCTCTTTTATTTCATTTCATTTACATTTTGTACAAATATTTTGGGGTTTTGTTTGTTTGCAAAATATCTTTACGTTATTTATGAACAATGTTTTGATAATAAAATAACTTTTTTGACGACATATGTAGTGAAGTCTAACGAATCGATTAGAAACTGATTTCAAGAATATTCTGTGAAAAACACAGAATTGTATTAATAATTGATATTTGAATACAAATTGATTGCAAAATGTGTGCAAAAAGTAATGTTTATTGAAATGACTTTAGTTTTTGCGCAAAAAATTGTTGAATTGAATGATTATAACGAAAAACAGTTCATAAAAAACCTTTCAAACACTGATTGCATGACTGCAAGTGATCTATCATTTTGTCTCTTGTGGTGAATATAAGCGAAATATTATTAATGTTAACCAAAGCATAGGGTTTTGGGTTTGGGTTAATGACTAACCCATGAAATCAATTACCGCTAAAAGCTATTGAACTCTCATTTGGCAACAGAATTGAAGTTTTTATTAAATATAGTAATAATAAAAGACATTATTTTCAGTCAATTAAACAATTTTTTCGACATTTCTGTTGTCATTGAAATGAAATGAAAATATCATTACTTGTTTGCTATTATTTTACAATAATTACGAAATCATTATTTTGTAATAAAACTTTAATTTCACTAAAATTTTAGTCAATTATTCATTTTTATAGAATATTCTTAAAATTTATGACTTATTTTCAGAAATTATAGTTATTTTTGTGCTGAATATAAGCCAAGTTTGAAGACAGGGAGTGAACTGCAGTTTGTTTATTGATTTTTCAATTGAATCGATAGTTTTTGAAAGTCTTGTCGATAATAATCGTTTGAATTTACGTCTGAAGTGAGACTTCAATCCATTACTCAGTTTAAGATTAAATTGTTTATAAAGATCTCAGCTTTTCTCGGAATGCTATGCATTTGCGCTCAACTATTGTCTTAAAATAGTCTTAATTGTTAATACATTATACACAGAAAGAAAATATAAGTGCTTTTTAACCAAAATAAAAGGCTTTCAATGAATATGACATTCAATTACATTCACTGTTTTGTTGATTGAAAATACTCTTCAATAATATTTGTTTGAATTGTTATAATAATTGAGAGAAAATTCAATTGAAATTGTTTTGTAAGTAAATATTGAACTTTACTTTACATATGAAAACATAATTAACAAATGATATGAAGACTGGAATTATAGTATCGATTGAATATTATATTAGTTTATAAATAGTTGTCGCTCTCAACAAAAATATTTACTATTTTTACTAAAATTTGATTTAAAAAACATTTATTTATTTATTTTTGTGGATATTTTTGAAAAACAAATTTTAATAATTTGTTTGCAAAACAACGAAAGAAATTCTTTATTCAACAGAAATTGTTTCTTCAATTAAACCCTTCTGTCATTGACTGTGAATTTCTACTGAAATTAGTGTTCATTGAGTTATAGTTAAGGATTAAAACCTAATCCAAAATTAATTACATTGACGTCATGTGTGAATAACTTTGAAATTAGGGGGAAATGGCTTTGGCTGTGATACCCATACAGAGCGCCGACCGCTTTCAAAACAGACTCAACTCTGAGGACAGGAATTATGTGGAAAACTATGACTATATTAACAACAATTGCGATCATTTGCGTAGAAATACAACAAACATTTGGTCAACAAAATGCATAACCAATTCATTGATTGTCTTAATTGTGGTCACAATTCTCCTAATTATCTCATATTTCTTCAGCAATTATTTCAAAACATCTGATTATAACAGCTATTACTCTATATTAATAGGTCTTTTGATTTTGGTTTGTATCTCAATAACACTGGTAGTCATTATCCGTGCCTTTGCTCTGAGATTATGTAAAATCCAATTATAAACTTATGTACAAATATTTTTTTGACACAATTTTGGCTCTAAATTGAAAAACAATAAAATTAAGTACTTTTTGCATATATTTTTGACAATCATTTAATTATCTGAAAACTGTTGTAAAGAATATGAAAAATGTTATATTTTTTGTATAAAAAATCAATGGAAATGAAAAACAATAACAATTTTATCGATATTTTATTCAAGAATTGATTTTTCAATAATTTATAATTAAATTGATTTTCAACTGAATAAACAAAATCACAAATTATATGCTAAACCATTGATTAATAAATTTTTAATAAACAGCACAACAAATGTTTATTTCATTTATTAAGTTGTCGTTAAATTTTAATGTATATAACGAATGAATAATTTATTGAAAACACTCATAGAGTGCCTGTAATACTGTTTTATTACTATTTTATAACAAATGAATTTAATATACAGTTAATAGAAATACTGAACACTGAAAGCGATCGATGAAACAGTAGTTTTGGCCAAATATAGTGAGCGCACAGTACGTACCGCCTGTTAGCTCAGACAACAGCGCGAATGGCACTCAACTTTGCTGTGAATATCTTTGATATGTCACACAAAACACTCAACCATTAGGTGAGCGCCAGAATATTCTTTAGTCAGCTATTCGTGTTGAACGCACACTAACTTCCTGAGCGCACACATACCTAAACTCACTTTAAAAGTCTGGCTTTGGATTCAATGTATTTTGTTTTACAAGTGTTAAGAAAAGACAAACAATTTTTGGGCAAATATTTTCCAATCGTTTGGTAATAAATACAACAAAAAATAATTTTCTTAAATGAGTTCACAATTTGTATAAAACTTTTCAGTTTTTTATATAATGTTTAATCGTTTATATTGTGCACAAAATTCTGGTCAAAACTACCTGACCTGACCTCACAATAGCACTGATTGGTACCGATGGCAGCGGCATCTCTATGGGGTGTAACAACCGGTGGTCTGCGAACCACTAATGACGAAGGAGTCTGTAATACCCCTGAAGTGCATCGCTTCGAGTGGTCACAAATATGCCAGCGCTGGGCAATCAATACACTCATAGCTGTGGTTGTCTTAATTCTGTTAACACTTTTGGTCACATACTTTGGTCACACGTTTTCAATAGAAAATAACAGAAGTTTTTTCATAATATTTTTGATTTCATTATTTGTCATAACTATCATAATATCTGCGCTGTTTTGCACCAATAGAAGAAGAAAAGGACCGTCAGATCAGAAGCACAGCAATGATGTGACAGCACCGGTGTCTAATTCAAGACAAGAGGCTCTACACAACCAGTCGATACTCAATTCCGGTGACAATTGTTTTGGTGCTGTCAATGAAGTTGCGGTCGATTTATAAGTATTTTATTTATTTTGAACACAAAAGTTAACAAAAAAACTAAAAGTAAAGACAAAACTAATGATGTTTTGGAAAAATCAATTAAAACTCTAATCGACACCAAATCTAATGCAATTAATGCAGAGGTATTGAAAGGTGTTTCAATTTTTTAACGGTTTTTACCCCTTAGTTCACAAATGTTTTTCCCCTCATTTGACACTTCATTTTTCATGATCTAATTATTTATGACTTAAGAGTTAGTGAAGAGTTTGCTTACAATTGAGTTACAGTTATAGACAACAAACTGACAGATAGTATAGGAATTGTAGATAAAGAACAATAAGAGATCAGGAAATAAAGTAATTGTCATTCAAGAGGTGTAGTACTCCTGCAGAAAATCAATCGTCGGTTCCCTTCACTCTAGTGTTATGTGGTTTTAAAGTTCAATTGGAGTCTAGTTTTGAAAAACACTTCTAATTATATATAAATAGTATTTCTTATGATATAATTGATTATTACATAAACTTTTCACACATTGTTTATGAGATATAAGTGAAAACAAAATTTTAAAGTGAGATTAAAATAATATTTTGTATAGAAATTGTTGAGAAATACCAGTCATTACTAATAAAATTCTACTCTATGTCTGTTATTATGTTTATAATAGGTTTGAATTTTAAAGGAAAAATGTTATTTTCAACAATACTTTAGTTAATTATACCTAAAAATGATATTAAAATTTGTATTCAAATCATCTGATGTCTGACCCGTCGTCTATCATAATGATTACGGAAATGACTCAAAGGATTGTCAACAGAAAGTCGTTATTTGAATATTCAATACATGTTTTGTTAATGTAATTTACAAAAACCTTTTGTGTGTTTGGTTTGGGATATATTTAGTCACAAATATAATTTTATTAAATGAAAAGTTTATTTTGTTTTCATTTAAATGATGAGAAAAATCGTTTGAAAAACAAAATTAATTCACTGAATATTGAGAATGCCTTTCCTTTGATGTCAGGGTAAACCTAACCCTTATTTTTCTGGTCATACCATCAATAGATTGAATACAAAAGAAAACATAAATCAATTTATTTCTTAATTTATTTTTATATTTAATCTAAAACTGAGTTAATATTTATTTTTATCTCAAGTATTATATGATAAAAACATATCCACTGACTGTTTGTTTAATATTTTATTTTACTCTTAATTTATATAAAGTGTTTAATCATTTAATTATAAGAGATTTTGTGTGGTTTTAGAGGTTTTCAAAACAAAACAAAAAATAAAATTTGAATTCAATTTTCAATGTTTTTGTTGTAAATTATTATTTCATTTATAAATGATTTGAACGAAAAATATTAAATAATTTATTTATATTGAACTCATTTTCTTCGTCTGGTATTCATTTCATCGCTTATTTCCGATGCCATTCCCAGACATCAGATCCAACAAAAGTAAGAATTATTTTTTTGGATTAAATATATATTAATTAATGAAATTAATCCACTATTAAAGCCAAAACCCAGATGTGAGGCCTGGAATTGATTTATTGATTGTCTATGAGTTTAATATAAAATATGATTTCTATTGCATTGCAATGACTATTGATTTTATGATCTGTTTTCGTCAAAATCTCAGTCAAAAATCATTTCAATTTCAGAGTTTAGTATTTATTTAAAGAAAATCTGATAATACTTTCACTAAAAAAATATTTTCAATGATTTATTGAATAATATATTTGAGTCTAAAAGGGAGAGAAGATTATATCAATTATCAGTACTTATAAATGAAATAACATTTTTATGGTTTGAGTAAAGATTTCTAATATTATTGACTTTTAGTTAAATAAAACTTTAGTTATATTTTCCACTCAATAATCAGCAAAACAAAAACACATTTATAACTTTTTGTCAAATATTTTCTTATAAACTAATAATTTTTTTAAAACAAATAATGTTTTATGATTTAATTTACGGTAAAATTCAAAAATATTTTTCTTATGTAAAGAAAAACTAATTGTACAATGTAAAACAAAAAATAATGACGTTTTTTGCTCTTATTTACGCATTTCTTAAGAATTGATGAAAATATAAATACCCCTTAAAAATAAATCCAATTATTAATATAAATATATTTTGTTTCTCAACGTTTGCCTCAATTTAATTGTTAATTGATTTAAGGCTTAAACAAAATGTGTAAAAAATAAACTAAAAAGACACAAAAAATCTGCTGATTATTGCTTTTCAGGGAACTTTAAAATTCATTCAATGTTAGCGAAAACTTCAACAAAAAAGTGTAATTACTTTTGCCATAAAAGGCAGCGAAAGGAAAGGCAGAGAAAAAATGCATTAAATTGTTTTTAATTTGTTTAAAAAAAATGAAAATATCAGAAATTAAATTAAAATTCATTTGAAATAATAGCAAATGTAATGTCTCTGAAAGCTAACTGCGCTCTTATACTGATTCAAAACAATTGTCAAAATAAGTACTTTTTATCTGAAGTGCTAAAGACTTACTAAAGAATTGTCTGAAAGTTAAGCGAAAATAAATATAATTTTATTTCAAATGTTTGTTTGTTTTGAATGTATTTTCTTTTGATTCAAATTAAATACAAAACTAAACTAAAGATAAGATAAAAGCAAAACAAAAATTTTATTTTATTTTATTTTTGAATTGACTTTTTAGCAAAACTTTCTTCAATTGAATGAATGAATAAATAATTTGTTTAATAAATTAGTTGTTTTGAAATTTTCAACGAAAAAATGAGTGAATGACTGAAATGTTTTGAATTCTTCGTCAGTTTATTGTTTTATTTGTTATTTATACAAATGTTTTTGTGTATTGATTGTGATTTTTATGACAATTTTTCCCAAATACTGAACTCTATTTACATTTGAAAAGTAAAAGTAATTCAAAGCCTGAAAAGTAGACTAAATCTTATAAATACTGAGTTTTTTTTAACAAAATAAACACAGAGTTTACAGAAGTTTTCTAATATTGCAGAGAATTTGCTTTAAATTTATTCATTAATACTTTTCTTTGACAACAATTTATATCATTATTATATTATATACACATTGAGTGAAAACCCTTATCCAAAAACTTTTAATGAAATGAAGGAAAAGGTGAACAATAATAGCAATAATAAACAATTTTCTGATTCTGTGTTTCAGTCAATAAAAGCAAACAAATTGTTGTTTCTGTCAAATGAATGCATTTAATGATTGCCAACGAATGCCTTATTCTTAACAACCGATTGCTTTACAAATTACACTTCAGTACTGAAAGTCAAATATTATAGCGAAATGAATGTTAATATTTATGTCTTTTATTTAATTGTTTATTACATTCATAAATAGGGTCTAAAAAGGTTTCAAATAGCAATTGGAGTGAAAACTAATTTACAAATTATTGATTTTATTATAGTTTTCACATTTATTCACCAAATAAACAAGGTTTTATTGTTTGAACATTTGGATAATTGCCTTCTTATAAAAGATTAATTAATTTGATTTCCAGTTTTGTCTCAATTTGAGCTAATCTTTCACTGAATTAAATTAAATTTCAGTCATTTTTCTGAAGGGATTTTATAATCCGATTATCAACGGCTCCGACAATAAGTGATATAAAGACCTAATTTGAAGATTAAATTTCATAAAACAATTCATCATTCAATCAAACAATTAGTTTTGAATTGAAATAATTGAAGCATTGAATGTCAAAAATGAGATTAACATTGAATACAACCTAAAAACAATATTTCTTTAGTTGTTCCGGTTCATTAACTTTCATGCAATTGAGGCAAGAATTTTCATTTTGTTGACCACTTCTATGCATCTCTCGTCTGTCGACTATTGCTAGCACTGACTACAAGGCTTGTTAGCATCGTATGTCTTATTCTCTCCCTCTTTAGACAAATATGTGGCACCAAATACAAAACCCATTCAATCAATTGTTTACTAACTGTGCTTTTGTTTATTTATCATCATTATTATTATAATAAAGGACATGGAGCATAATATAAGGCAATATGTCTATTGAATTGATTATTTATTATTGTGTTTATATTTATTCGATGCCATCCCTTGAATATCATAGAGTGAGCTTGCTAATTTTGTTTAACTCACTAATTTATGTTGCGTTTACTTAGAGAGAGGGGACTTTAGGGGGTTATTCTCAACTTCACATGAAAAATGTTTTGTTTGCGTTTATGGCTATAAATTGCAAGTGTTTTGAAAAATAATTGTCAAAAAATTAATAAATGACTTCTTTTTTGATAATAAGTTAAATAATATTTCATTGACTTAAACAACAATTTATTTATTTATTAATTAGTTTTTCAAAGAGTTTTCATTAATTATCTCATATTTTCTCACAATTTAATGATAATATCTATAAAAGTAATAAACAAATGGATAGTAATTTTAGTTTTAGTCACGAATTATACATTTTATATAAAATTATTTGAAATAAATAACATTAAAGAAAACAATAAACAAAACAATAATTGAAGAAATAGTTTATTTCTTTCTTTTATTTGTTTTTACACTAAAAAAAGTTTTTTGTACAGAAATTACAGGAATTTTAGGATTAGTTTTAGTTTTCAGTTATTTAATGATTAAAAACTCTTTCCTTAACTTCAGTGCAAAAATATGTAATAAAAATAACAATAAAAATTTCAATTGAATTGCATTTCAGTATTGTTTTGAAATTATTTGAATAATTAATTATTAAAAGCAAATACCAATGCACTCGACGTCGGAAACGATAGGAATATTCTGTTGTATTATAAATGACATGAAATGATGTGTTGAGCTATTTTTGAACAACAATTTTTGCGATCGATATTTGGGATAAGAAACGAGTCTTACAATACAATGCCAGTCCTTTTACACATCAGTTATTATAAGACTAACGGTGTGTTTGTGTCCAATAGAGTTTGAGGCACAGTATATATATCGTGAGATTTAATGGTTGACTAACTTATTGTTTAATGATATTTAATATTATATACAAATTCATAGCAATTCAAATCAATGGTTGAATTATTAAATTAAGATTTTCTTACAAGGCCTTCATTTTTTTATTTGTAATTTGTTATCAAATAATTTATACAACAATTGATATATATTTTTAAATCTCTTATCATAAAAATAGATATAATTTGCTTTGAAATTCAATATTTATTATCAAAATAGATGTCCAATGAATTGAAATCCCATATCTATTACCGATTTTATTAAAGCCTTTGTCTCTTGAAATGAGAAATAAAACATAAATTGAAATAATTTTATGTTTTTATTGTTGTCTTGTCTTTCAGTTATTCATTTCAATGTATTGTTTGTTACGAAAGGCACTGAAAATGATTTTAAAGTGAATTGTTTGAGATCTTAGCCAAAAATATCTTTAGCACTGATTTCCACTCTAAATGTCTTTAATATGCAAATCCTTTTTGCATTTATTATATATTTTCATATATTTCTCGAAAAGGCTTTTATTTAAAGTAATATCAGTCTTACGGTTAAGACTAACGTTAAGTTAATGTGAATTTATTTCATGACTTTATATCAGGATTAAAAATAAACTAAAACTGAATTGAAGTCATAGTAACCGATATAATAATGCATATAATTAGGTGCGAAAACATTGATTGAATGCTGTATTCTCTAACTAACCGTTGCTCTACCCTGTGCTGTGTATCTATCCTGTAATGATGGGAAAGATATTACTCACATCAAGAATGAAACTGAAATTGATTTATAATTTCCAAAGATAACCGATAATAACAACAAAATTATAAATCATTGCCAAACCTGATGTAAACCTATGAATATTTCATAAATCTATATCTAGTTTGAGCTCAGGTTTAATTGATTTCCAAAATAATATTTAAATAATTGAAAGAAAATATCAATACTTTTATTGCTATTCAAATAATTAATAGTTAATTGAAATTAATTTCATTATTAAAATAAATATTTAATTTCTTTTCAATTAAAAGGAATTTTATTTTTTGCCAAAAATATTGATTCAAAACAAGAATTTTCTTGAAATCCTATTGTGAACTGACTTTTGTGTTCAACAGAATTGTTTATTTTGTTGAACAAAGACTTCAATAAATATTATTATTATTATTATACAAAAGCAAACGCACAGTTGTTATGACTTCTTTGACTCGTATGAAAATGATCTCTCTCTAAGCCATAGGCCAGTGAAGGTAGTGAAAGGAGAAACAGATTTATTACGTGCTTTTGCACTGAAAACCAAAATCAAAATTTTGTTGAAATAATCATAAAATTGTTGATTTGAACGTCGACTCTGATAATCAATACTATACTTTCAATTAATAATCTGTTTCTCTCCTTTGTTATAATTTAAATCTGAATTCAAATTATTAATAATTAAATTAATGACAAATATTTTATGGCATTATATATTGTAATAATAAATAAAATGAATTATTTGTTCATTAAATGCATTATATTGTGTATAAAATGTATGAAATAATTATGAACTCATTATTTTCAATGTTGTTATGAAAACTGGGTTCAAATTAAATCAAACAAATGAAAGGATTTTGTGTAACCTATACTCAATTGAGTTAATATAAGGCTCGGGAAAACAAATTATAGTAAAATTATTAGAAATACAAAAACATTGCATAAAAAGTGTTTTCTTTCAATTGATTTATTGATTGAAAGTCAAAATTATGATTATTTTTTACATTGATTTGTTTAATTTCAAGCATTTCTTAGCAACAAAACTATTGATCCTTTCATTGAATACATTTATAATGAAAGTAATGTAAAGAAAATATTAAAGATTTTCTCAGAGATAATGTTCTCAAGACTTCCTTCAGGCCCTCAATAGGTCTGACACTCAATCGACAATTTTTAGATTATTAGTAGAGTTATAGAAGCCTAACATACATATCAATACATGCCATTCCATTATGATGGACAATATTATTGAAGCCCAAGGTTGAAGTTGATTAATTTACACTGATAAGAACTTTTTCAATTTGTTAACACAAGCCTTAAGCCAGTGTTTGATATCTTGAAAGTGCTATAAAGCTGAAACATTTTATAAATACTTCTCATGAGATAAAAAACAATTTTCAAAATCAATTATTGATTTGAAATGTGAGAAAATTATTTTCAAATTTAAATCATAAATGAATTTCTGTATATCTGATCAAGTGAAATTTTAATTTTCTATTCAATTGATTATTTATTTATGATTTTCAATGCAAACAGTAATTAAAATCATTTAAATTAAATACTAATTAAAATGATTTATATTTTGACTGTTTTTGTAATAAAACTTTGAATAATATTAATATTTACTTAAAAGACATTCATTTTTCTTATTATTGAATATAAATATTTAATTCAGTGGTTATGAATGAAAATTGAATTAATTGTGACATTTATTAACAAAATATGTATTTTTAGACATTTTATTGGAAAGATATTTTTAAGAAGCTGAGTATTATGTCTGTATTTGTCTGCGCTAGTAATTATTACTCAGGGTCTTATCAAACACATAGTCAATTATTGATTTCTCAACAAATAAATTAAAAATAAATATTTAATGAACTCTTATAATTATATCTCTTCTTAGAAAAATTAGCCACTATATTTATGTACTCAATGAGCAAGGTATGTCTAAAGAAGAAAATAAGTGTTAACTCCGATTACCAAAAATATTTGATAAGATTTATATGATTTTAGAAATATTTGAAAATTAATTAAACTTATATTTTCTGCAATATTAGAGTAGTTATAGAGATATTAATCACAAAATTTACTTCAATATAATTGAAACTAACATTTTATGTATATTTCATAAATTATACATAAATTTAATGGTCATAAGAGACTGACATTGATATCTCTTTTTCTAATTCATTGAAGAATATTATTTCTGGATATTAACCTCATATTTGAGACTATTTTTATTCACATTTGAAAATATTTTATAATTTAATCATAACTAAAAATCAGTTTTATAACTACATCTATAAATTTTCAAACGATTGGATGAAATCAACGAAGAAAAAGGTTTGCTGTATTTTTAGGTGTAATTTCCGGTAATTAATGCTTTAATGTTTGGCACATATTATTTGTAATTCAATTTAATGGACAAAAAGTAAAATCAATTTATAGCACAGGATATTAAATAACATGATTTGACGATTGAAGTGAATGAATGAAAATCATCTGATTTGAGGCAAAATTCATTCAAATATTTAATTTATTAAAACTCCTGAAAAATGCAATACTTTTTAATTAATCAAATATTTTTGTTATTTGAGTCGTGACTACAATAATCTCATTAAACATAAAACTTTGTTTTTGTGCATAACTTTTAGTCTCGAAGAAAATTAAGTGAAATTTTGCCACTTTTTCTGTCATTCAGGGAAAGGTTTTTATAAAATATAAAAACAAAACATTTTTGAAATATATTGCTTAAAATGAAAATAAATTTCGCCAAACATTCAATAAATCAAATTTTGTTTAGTATTTTATAATAAAACATTTTATATGACTCTTATTTGATAAAAATGTTGTCATCTCTTGGAAAGTATATCCAATGTCTTCACAACTGATTGGAAATATCGATGTTTTAGTTATCAATAGTTTATACGTTTTCAAAAGTGAAAACAATTTTTTTGTTTACTTTTTTCGAGTGCAATACAAATGTGTAAATAAAACTGATTTTATAGGATAGATGTTTAAGCACAGGGAGGTTCACATATATTATTAAATTATATATAAAACCGATGTTCACCGGAATAGACGTGTGTTTATTGGTTTGAAAGTAACTCAAAAAGTTATGTCCAATAAAATAGATTTGTTTTTTGGTTTTGGTTATAAGTATTGCAAAAACGAGAAAAATATCATTAAATTCAAAACTCATGAAAAGCTCTTAGACTTCAATTTAAATGCTTTTATAACAAAAAACAATAGACTTTTCAAAAGACTTCTTGAATAAAATGCATTGAAAAAACAGGAATTGAATGAAATATAAAGTAGTGTTGAATTCATTACGTTTTTTGATAAAATTGAAAAACAATTTCTTTTAAGCAAATGACCCGGAATTTCAAAGAATGTTTTGTTTCCCCCTTTAAAAGTACTTTCAATTACACATTCAAAACATTTCCAATTCTTTGTCTGTTTTATTGGTTTTATTCCTCTTTATATGATTGCTATTGATTTCAATGTCTATATTACACAGAAGTTAACATTAAAGTCATTATTATTATTGATATTATGTTTTTGTCGATAAAATAATTGGTAATTGAAGGGTTTAACCCACCTTCTGTCTACCAGGCCATTTTTGCTTCTATAGATTATTAATAACATTAATCATTACATTTCAATTGTAATAATTTATTTGATAATCAAATCCTAACAAATAATTTGCACTTTTATTATGTGTATAATAAAAGTTGTGTTTATTTTCCGATAACTTTATTTTATTGAACCGAAAGACCAGAAGAATTGACATATATTTTGGACTATTATTTGTTTGATACTAAAGAAAAACTAATAAAACATTTATTTTCAGGAAAAATAATTATTGCTTTTTATTGGATAGCATTTACTAATGAAATATTATTTTTAGAAACTATTAAATATAAAAACAAAATGAAAATGAGTTAAAGTTTTATCCAATAATTGTTTTATTAAACTTCTTAAACAGGATTTAATTTATCAAACACTTTATGAATTTAACACTTTAATCACTTTTTCATAAATCAATGGACCTTTCATCAAATGTGAATTTTTATTTATTGAAATTACCGTTTTTACTCGTTTTATAAATACAATAAAACAACTATAAACTCATATTTCAGTATTATTTGAGTTTATATCTAAACATTAATGAAGTTTAAGGGATATCTGAGACACAAAGAAAAAGTAAATGACTTCAAAACAAATGATATCCAACTATAAAATCATATTAATTGGAAATAATATAAGACTTGAATCAATACTTATTACTGTATTTGTCCATAAAATGGTCAAAATTAATGATCTCAAGAAATCCTATTTACTGTTCTCTCTCTCTCTCTCTCTCTCTCTCTCTCT